>LZPO01035104.1:0-14063 GCA_001675575.1 Neotoma lepida | reverse complement strand
TGTACAAGGTCGCACTCCCACCAACAGTGGAGGAGTGTTCCCCTTGTTCCACATCCTCTCCAACATAAGCTGTCCTCTGTGTTTTTGATCTTNGCCATTCTGATAGGTGTAAGATGGTATCTCAAAGTTGTTTTGATTTGCATTTCGTAAGGGCAATTTTTTAACATTGGAGGTCTTAACTTGGTTAAACCTTTGCTACTTAACGCTAATTGCTTACACTAAAATAAAATATTATGGGCTGGAGAGATGGTGACTCAGCAGTTGAAAGCACTTGTTGCTCTTACAGAGGACCTGAGTTTGGTTCCTAACACCCACTTGGTGCTCACAACCATCCATAATTCCAGTTTCAGAGAATCTGATGCCCTATTCTGGCCTCCACCATACCTATGTGGGATGCATACATATATTCAGGCAAAACACTCATACACGTAAAATTTTTTTAAAAACCCTAAAATAATATTAAGTGATATCTGCTTTACTTCTAAGTCACATACTTTAAATTTAATAAATTACAGTTTTCTTTTTCTTTCTGGGTCTCATTTAACCCACGATAGCCTTGCAACTGAAGAGAACCTTGAACTCCTGACTCTTCTGCCTCCCCTTCCGGAATTCAGGAATGCTGGAATTCAGATGTGCACCATCATGTCNGATCCATGAANCATGAGAATTGAACACAGAACCTTTGTATGCTGACTAAGCGTTCTACCAGTTGACGCACATCATGAGCCCAGGTCACATCTTTTGATGTCTTACAGCAAGTAGCTGCCTTTGCAGGTGCTCTGGTACTTGAATAAGTACAAGAACCACTGTGTTAGTGACATTAAAAACAGTAGAGAGCCAAGCCACTCTCTAGTTTCATAAATAACAGTTTTAAAAATATGTCTCAAAATAATAAACTTCCCAAGTCCTTAAGACTAGCTGCACATATTATTAAAAGGAGCTCTCCCCTGGAGACGGAGTCCATGCATCTTTTGATATCATCGTTATCTATTGCACTTTCCTACTCCTTCAGCTTTGACACAGTGGTGATCACAAGATTCCTTCAGAGGCTCACAGGGAGAAGGTNACTACAGATGTAGTCCATCAGCCACCTCTCCTTTACTACGGAGACTGACGACACACTGCCACTCTGTCCCTCTGTTCCTTCCCAGAAGCTTAGAAAGCCCAAATTTTGGGTTGTACCATCTCAGTCGTGAAATGCTTGGCTGCCATGTATTGGGCCTTGGGTTCATTTTTCAATTATTATTACTATTATTATTATTACTTTAAAGCATGTCTGAATATGGGTATATGCACGAGAGTGCAGGTGCTCTTGTGAGCCAGGGGTATCGGATTCACTGGAACTGGAGTTGCCAGAGGTTGTGAACTGCCTGATGTAGGTATTGTGATCCAAACTCAGGTGCCTTGCAAGAGCAGTAAGCATTCTTAACCACTGGCCATATCTCCAGCCCCANACCCTGGGTTTAATACTCAGCAGAGTATAATCCAAACCAAACCAGGAGACCACACCAAAATTCTCACACATGCAAAGAAAGCCCAAGCTTGAAGACTTGCTCTGCTGACATTGGGAAGAGAGTAGTNATTCTTTCCCTATGACAATGGCCATGTTCTGACNACCCAGCTGCATATGTGAGTCCCTCTGGGGGTGATAATCTAACCACAAGTCTACTTCCCAATCATTCCCTTGNCCTTGTCTCTTGGTTCACAAAGGAAGAGGAAGGACAGTGCTGGAAAGGGGAATGTGAGGCAACTCCATGAAGTGTGCAGAATTCTTGTGGAGGATGTTCAACTTCTCAAAGTGTGTAAGCAGGAATTTAAGTGTACTTTAAAAAAAAAATCTTATGGAGCCGAGTAACCCCAGCTGGTATGTATATCACATATACATTACTTTCTTTATGCCCCATAATATTCCTAAAATGTAGGTATTATAATTGAACTTGTTTTATAGACGAGGAAACTGAAGGTAGAAAATTTAAGTTAGCTTTAATCTTTTTAATTAAAATGATTTTTTCTCAATGTCAGGAATCTAATTAGGGAGCGAATTGGAATTTAAACTAGGACTGTTTTGAGAGCACGAGAGTTACTCATGGCATAGTGAAGCCTTTCTGTAGGCACACACTTTAGTTCTCATTTGCACACAAATGAGAAAAATTCCTGGAGAAACCCAGAGTGCCCTGATGAAAGGATGTGAGCCGTGTGAGAGGGAGGCAGGAAAGGCTGTGCCTTCCTTCTGTGATTCATCTGGTAAGCCATGGTCAAAACATATTGAATATTCAGTTTATTCTATAAGCACTGGATGAGAAAAGACGTCAGCTCTGCCCCTGAGTCATTCACAGCCTGTACTCAAATAATTCATCCAGTCCTGCAGCTGTCCCTAGGAGAGAATGCACAGTGTCTATGGGAGTCAGGGGAGTGGATGACCCGCTTTGGGGAACTGAACAATTCTCAGGGGACGATTTCTTTCTTTTTAAAAACAAGTAATAGTTTATTTTTTAAATAAAATTTTCTTTCTTTTTACAAAAATATTTATTTTTATCTTAAGTGTAAGGATGTTTTGTCTGCATGTATGTCTGTGCACATGCGGGTGGTGCCCACAGAAGCCAGGACAAGGTACTTTGGAAGAAGCCCCTGAGGAAGACAATTCCTTTTGATTGCTAGTTTTATTGTATATGTATATGCCTATGGTTGATTTAGGCAAATTTAAACAAAACCACACCTGAGGCCTTTTATGCCTGAATTAGAGTCTAGCGTTGGTGTCTTCTCCATANTCAGCACCATTCCAATGCTGCAAGCATATCCACTCATTACATATGGATGGTTCTCATATTAATTTGTTGTCTCTGTGACCAAATCCCTCACAGAAACACTCTAAGAAGGAAGGCTTTTCTTTGGCTCACAGTTTCAGAGGGTTTATTCCACAGTCAATTGGCTGGATGTGTTGGGTCTATTGCAAGAAAGAAGAATCATGCAGTGAGAATGTGTGGAGGAAAGGGAGACTCCTCTCTTCTTGGCTTACAGGAAGCAGGCTGAAATTGCAATAGGAAGGGCTAGGACCAGGTATGCTCTTCAAAGACAACCCTCACTCCTCATGGCCTTCTTCCTCAAACTAGACCCCATAGTTCCACTAGTTCCCAATATTTTGTGAAAGGTTTGAGTCCATTAATGGAATGAACCATTCATTAGGCCAGAGCCTCCATGATCTGTCTCCATAAGTGACCACATAGACACCACCAGGGGGGTGCGTTCCTGAGCTCCTGGGCGTTCTTCATCCCAAGCACAGTGACAATCAAGATTACCAGCGGAACCTCCTTTTGGGCCAACACTGTCATCTGACCAGTTTATTAACAGGAACAACACACAGTAACATGGGCACCGTGCTGCTGTTGGTAACTGGCAGAGCTGAGATTTGAACCCCAGTGATATAAATGCAAAGTGTTCTAGTTACTGTGCTCACTTGAATATACAGAATATGTCCGTGAACACCTGTACACGTAGGATCTGTGGATGAGAAGTAAATTTTATTNTGACCCAAAAGTACCCTCCTGACCTATGCTCTAGGACAGGTGGTTGTCATTGTATTGCAAACAGATGTTTTTGTCTGAATCTTTCTATGAATGTCTAGAGCAGTGGTTCTCAACCTGGGGTCATGACCCCTTTGGTGGTCTCATATCAGATATCCTGCATATCGGATATTTACGTTACAACTCATAACAGTAGCAAAATTACAATTATGAAGTAACAACGACATAATTTTATGGTGTGGGGGGGGTCACCACAATATGAGAAACTGTGTTAAAGGGTCACAGCATTAGGAAGGTGGAGAACCATTGCCCTAGTGTATAGAAGGAGATCCTAAGTAGGGTCAAGATCTAACTGGCTTGTGGTTACTCTGTAGCTGACACTTTTCTAGGATGACACTTTGGCTTCAGCAATTTCCTGGCACAATATGAGGACGTTTTCTCAAGCTGGCTGTTAAGAAGCAGGGAGGCAGATGAAGAAAGAGAAAGAAGAGAGGTAGGGGTGGGGCCAGGGAGACCACAGAGCTGAAGGCAAATGACAAAGAATTAAAGTAGCAGGGAAAAGTGGTCAAGCCTAAACGTCTGGACTAGGCACTGTGTTTATATGCCTTTGACATTCTTTGGCAGTGGGCAGTGGGCAGTTAGCAATAGCTAACTGGAGGAGCTTGCTGACTACCTGCCACTTCATCAGTGGTCCTTAGAGTCCCTTGTGCCTTCCTTGATCACGAACTAATGCTTTTTCATTTCCTTTCCAAATGGCTATCAGAACACATTAGCCCTGGCATAGGTCTGGCTCCTCAGAGTCAAATCCTATGTATTATACAGCAGGATGCTTCTTTAAGGCAACCATTAAGAAATAGAATTTTTTAAGAGCCATTTAGTTACCTGGAAAAAAAAATGGCTTTGGGCTTCAGGTATCATAGTTTTCAACAAACGCATTATCTTCTTAAATAGAGTTTTGTTTGGGGGAACTTTAAAAATACAATCTGTAGGCTCAAATTACTCGACAGCAAGAGCATCCATTACAGGGAAGAAAGGGAAGGACAATCATGTTCTCTCAATATCTGGCCCAGTTAGTTTGCCAGATATTGATTTAGTCTGGGATACAGTAGCAGTAAATCTTCCTCATTATGCAAGCCCTGTGTATCTTCTTAGGTTCCCTATCTACACTTTATCTCTGGGTCCAACATTCAGCACAGCACGCAGAATCCACTTTCACACATGCTCTGTCACTGCGAACAAATTTATTTCTGAGACTCGCCCAGCACCATGAGTTTGTTTGGTTTGGCAGGAATTGTCCTAATAATTAAGAACCCCCGCTTCCCTCCACATTCATTCTACAAAGCTACCTGACTTGAAATTGATCTAGATTGCAAGGCTTTGTGCTTCTACCTTCGGATGCTACATATGTATGCACCCTACAGTTTTGAAATCCTTTGACCTATACAACAATGCAGAGGAGAGTGATTCCTTCCCCTTATCTAGGGCCTTACTACTCAAAAAACAGCCACAGACCTGCAGCATCTAAAATGTAAGACCTCAGGCCCCACCCTAGACGCCCCCGCCCAGCCTGAATCTGACAGTCCATGTTAACATCTCAGAGTGGCTGGATGGAGCAGCCGGTACTGAGGGTCGATCAGCGGCGATGTGGAGGGGATGCAGCCAGGTGGAAAAGCAGTCTCTCTTCAACATGTTCATATAAAAAAGAAAAGAATTAAGGTTGGGCTGGGCCTGGAGAAGCCAGTAGTCTTCAAGCAGATTGTCATCTCGAACTGCGATTGTGTTTATTTCAGGGCAGCATGACGTGGATAAAGGCATTAAGGAATATGAAGTGCTAAGGCTGCTTTAGGTGCAAGGACGGAATCCAGTCCTGCTTCAGCACCTGATCTGCTGGCTGCAGTCTGTGCCTGTCACACTTCCTCCTCGTTTTCTTAACTCCCGTTGACAACGCAGGGATCAGCAGACAGGATTATCAGTTTAAGGTTTTTGGCAAGATGCTTGATATCACCAGTTTGGCTGTTAGTAACGATGACCCAGGACCAAGTTTTGTTTCTTCTATATGCTTTCTCTGTCTTGATCATGAGAAAAACATATGTGAAAAATGTATGTGAATATTTTGTAAATATTTTGCATATGCTTCATGTGGGGAGTGGATTTGAAAATATTCAAGAAAAAGAGTTAGTTGATAATTTTATTTACATTAATATTCCCAATAGCATCCACCATGCTATAAGAATGANGACTATAGTGACTACATTTTCATGGCTCCAAAGTAGAGAATTACATGACCAACCACAAAATTTGGTAAATTTGATAAATAGATCAATTATTGTTTATAAATACAATGATAAAACTTATAAATGACAAGGAATTAAACTCATTGTTTTGAGGTTACACTTCTAAGCCTTTTGAAGACTAATGTTGTTACAGCTTACAATGTTGAATTAAAATGTTCATGGAGACAGGAGCATATTATCCTATGTTTATCACTCATACATCTTTACAGCATCAACACACTAATCATGGTATGAAGTAGAGGTATGAAGTACTTGGAGTGTAGTTAAGTGCTAGATGATACACTTAACATATGCATGCCACAGTTTCAACTCCCAGCAAGAAAACCAAACCAAAGAAAATATCAGGATAGAATGAGAATGACTGGAATCTCTCTAGAACTTTCTTTCTATATCTTCCCCTCCCCAGGTAAACACTGTCTTGCTTTTTAACAGTGTACTTGACTTTTGCTTGGTTTTGTGTGAACTGACTCCTGCAACATATACTCCTTTCTTTTTCTTCTGCCACTACATATATATATATATATATATATATATATATATCCAAATTATTGTGTGAGTTTTCAGCTCATTTATTTTGTGGATTTTCAGTTCATTTACTCTGATTGGTATGTAGACTTCCACTACGTGAATGTATCTCACTTTGTCCCTTGGACTGTTGATGGCCAATATAGCTATTTTCCATCTTTGAATTTTGCAATCAGTGTTGTTCCGAACATTCTAGATGGACTTCTGCATGAACATAGACAAGTGTTAGATGTCTGTCCGAGAGTGGAAGTGCTGGGTTCACTATACTTTGCTTTCTTCTTTCCAATCAAAATGGCCATACCAACTTGCACTCTAGTGTGTGAAAGATTTCCCACGTTCTTTCAAGAAACTATTAGTAATAATCTGATATAAAAGTCATTTGGGACAAGTAGTGATATAACATTTAGGTTTTGATCACTTAAGTCAGTAGACTTAAACATCTAAGATTCAGGGAGAGTATTTTATTGAATGTCTATTATAGGGGGTGCAGCTCTTCAAACAATGATTGAGGAAGGTAAAGATAGGACTGAGTTGAAAATCTAAGTGACTTTTTTGTTGAGAAGTATTTATTGCATGAGGTTTCACTTGAACTTTTTATTATTGACAGTTACTTTTAAGGAAACACTTCTTTAAAGATTGTATCTCACTGTGGCCATATATCTAAATTATTGTGTGGATTTTCAGTTTATTTATTCTGATTGATATGTAGACTTCTACTATGTGTGACTGTATCACACTTTGTCCCTTGTTCTGTGCATGGCCAATATAGCTGTTATACCTATTTATACAAAAAGAGCTATGTGCTTTTTAGAAATGACTTCAGTAATACTGAATNTATTTTATTTTATTAACGTATCACCATTATTTATCACCCAATAGTGAGAGAAACACTGAACAATAAAACACATTGTTTTATAGAAAAGGTTAGTGAGTATAAAATGCANGGTAGAGGTAAGACAGAAATGAAGCATGCAGGACGCAGACGTTAAGTCCACAGCACTGAATACATATGTAGCAACCACCAGGAGGCCTTAGATGGCCAGGGAACCTCCTGCTGTTGAGGATAAAAAGTAATCCAACTGGGAATTATTGTTTTAGGAGTCTAGACCATAAACAAATTAGAGTTTTACCCATAATTGGCTCTGACTGTAACAGACAGGTGCAAATTCTTTTGTATAAAGAGAAAATAGCCTTATCTCCTAGACAGCAAATGTTCATCAACTTCAAATTACACCTCAAATGCTGCTGGTGTCTGGACCATTGATGGATGAGCTAGGTCTTTCCAGGTCTAATGCTGAGTAATGCAAATTAGATTCTCCTGAGTTATGCCTAGTGCAGCTGGAGGGCACAAAATACTTGCCAGGGCATATCTTCATGCCAAATTCTTGCCAATGTTGTTAATAGTATTGGACCCCGTACATGTGCAAGTATTCTCTGTTTTATTAATGACAATACTGTGCTTTTGCCCTTGTTTAACCTTTTAAGTTTTGAATGGTGTATAACTTTGGTTTTAGCTTGACTTCAGAAGGCAATTGCTAAAGTGAGAAGCATGCATTCAGCTTAGCTTCCTCCCATGCAGTGGCAAGTAGAATCCACTCAGCTCAATCTAAGCTATGCTATGCCTTGTGACTTTGTGCATGATGATGAACAGATGGTGTGGAGAAGGGAGAGAAATGCTAGACCATTGATTCTCAACCTTTCTAATGCTGCAACCTTTTAATACAGTTCCTTATGTTGTGGTGACCCCTAACCATGACATTATTTTCATTGCTACTTCCATAACTGTAATTTNGTATTGTTATGAATCAGAATGTAGATATCTGAGTTTTCTGATGGTCTTAGGAGACCCATGTGAAAGTGATCATGACCCACAGGTTGAGAATCACTGTGCTAGAGTATTCCAGCAAGAGAAGAAAGTGGACCTGTGGGCAAGAGTTCCATGTTCCTATCCTAGGACATGTGGCTACTCGTCCCTGAACCAGAATCATGGCTTTAACTCCTCTCTAGGAGTCATGCAGAGAGACATGATAGCTGAGTAGCCCATGCTAATCACTGGCCACAAGTGAGGAAGTATTGGAAGGAAGGCAGAAGGTTCTTCTGCAATAAGAACATGCAGGGAATGAAGACTGTATTTGAGTGATTGTGCTATCTTGTTATGAAAGCGCTAACTTACAAATTACATCGGGACCATCGATATAAGAATCAAAGGTTTCTATAACTCTCAGAACATTCCTCAAAAGTTTCCTTTAACCACATCAATTCCGTCCAACGGATCTTTGCACAGAGTACAGGCTTAGTAGAAAAGACAATCAAATATGGTGTTAGAAGAATGAAACGGGTTTTCTCCCCTCAAATTATATTGCATATGCCTTATTACAATTTTGTCATGGTCTTGCAAGGTGGTCTCCTGTCAAAAAGTGTCTGTCTATCTTATATACAACTCAAGAGTGGAATGTTGGGGACTCTGCCTCACCTGGGCATGCTAACCACTAGAGGGCAACATTGGCCATATACTTACATTCTGGTTCTGAAGCTCCTATGGAGGGCAGAGTAGCTAGAGAATGGGTCTCTATACACATAATTAGTTTTTGTTGAACATCTAGTGTAGATGGCAATATTGGGTTTTCTGATGTCCATATATACGGATAAGACTTCATTCTTAAGCTTGAGGATTACATATTGAAAATAAGTGATTATAGTAACAGGAATCTACTATGAATTGTTTTTCAAACTGTACTTGGATGTCAATTAATGGATGATGAAGCAATCTTATGCAGACAACATTATGCATAGATACAAATATGGCACTTGAAAACTGTCCAAATTATAAGTAGAATTATCTGGGAGTTTGTTTGGCATGTGAGTGTTGGAGGATAGACTAATTTTACTTTGTTTTAAGAGCATTTCATACATTTTTATTATAAAAGGTCAATGATTTTCTTTTCCTATTATAGAAAAATCATCTCTAGTCCCTTACTAAAACAATTTTTATTAGGGGTAAAAAGTTGAAAGTGGGCTTTTGTTGAGTTATTTATCATTCATCTATAGGATTAAAATTATATTTAATTCACATGAAACATAAGATTAACTGACTGCTTGGTATATTAAATAAGTGCTGAAATCATTCAGAAACTTACAAAAGAATTGATAATTTTATTGGCTGACTTCTTCCATTTGTATAAAAAGGTATGTCATAAATATCAGCTATTATTTATTTTACATTTTCTAGACTGGAAAATTCCATCAAATGCTCTTTATTTTTTTAAACAAGCATCAGACACAGTCTTGGCATATTAATGTGACATCAGATAATCCAACCATTTATACTAAGACACCANTTGGATAATATTCTCTTTAAGCATCAAAGATAAAAAAAGATGGAGGTGCTGTTAAAGCTGACGGCTTTTCAGTCCGTGTTTATTAAATTAAAGCTCAGTTTGGAGACTAGGAAATGAAGAAACTAGACTACATCAAATAAGAAAGTCTCAATTAAGGGCATTACAGTTGTGACATGTGGACAAAAGCCAGATTCTGCAGACGCTATCATCAATTCACTTGTTGTCATGTTTGCGGTGTGGCAACTGACTCCAGAGACAGANGATGTTTGGAAGCAGAGCATCCTGGGACGGCACTTTTTGTTTACTCCACAAATGATTATTAGTCATAATGATGCAGGGATACTGGTTGTCACACAAGGAGCTGTCAAAACAGAAATCAAGGGAGACCAAAGCATCAAGGTTTTATTTCTTTTTTGAAAGACAACAACACACAAATTACTTAAACTTTTCCCTCCAATTTCCTAGATTTTTTTCCTCAAAGGAAAAAAAATTCTCCCTCCTCTTCAAACAAAAGCTACATGCTTTTAAAATATATTTAGAATTTTATTTATGACACACATACCTTAGGTAGCTCGAGAGACCAGAATTCCATCAAGTAAAGAGATAAACATACATTACATGACTTCTTTATTTAATTATGAAATACAAAAGCCCATTAGCAGAATGGTCTGTTGGCCTGGAGAGAGGATGCTGGCCTGCCATGTGGTGGACCTGCAGTTTTCTCTCCTGCTCTAGCTTGCCAAGCTGGCAGGCTCTTGGAGAGCAGTTTGTGTACACAGAATCAAGAAGGAAATGGAGAGGGATACTGAATTCTGACACCTCATTGTCATCAGATTAGGGAAATACACCTATGAAAACCCTGCAAAATATGCATATATGGGCACTTTATAAATGCTTTACTTATAGTTTGAATTTGAATCAAATATCTTTGAGGGAAAATGTATGAAATTATAGACCTGAAATCCAGTCTGTGTTCTGCTACCAGTTGTGTGATAGGACAGAAATCATATTAAATCACTTGAAATGCCTGTTTGCAGGGGTGATTACTAGCCTGGCATAGCCATAGGAAGTTTCTATAGATCAACTAATTTGATGTTGGTGAACATTTCCACACACAGCAGAAAGTAGAGGTCCCTGTTCCAGTGTCCATGGTTGGTTTGGAGCCTTCCCAGCAATTACTATCAAAATCAGGCCTAATTAGCAGAACGCACATTTACCAGGAGTTCCTACCCACTACTCACAAGTATCTTTGACCTCCAAAATCTTGAAAGGAAATGAACAGCTGCAAATCTAAAATGAATGTAAGTTGTCCTGATTATCACTCTATTACATGATTGATTTAAATCATTTAATGTTCTGTTCTTTCAGGCTTTCAAGATCATGCTGATTTCACTGTTAGCAGGTTAGGCCTGGGTTCATACCTGTCCATCCTCCTAGGGAAGGGTTGAAGGCATAGTAATGCTTTTTCTAGAGTTTCATACTTCTCATGTTGAAAATGAAGAGATGCTCTGGAGTTAGGAAAGTGTATGTGTCCAAGCGGTGAGAGGAACAGAGTCCAATCTTGTTCCTCTGTACGAACAAGAACAATGAAGCAAAAACTTACTACTCATTTTAAATGATAAGATATTATTTATTTATGCTGTCACTGTAGAGTGACAGTCCTGTACAGGGCATGGAGGTAAACACGCAATGGTGGTGCTACATGCTACAAGCGACATTAGATAAAGGAAACTGTGGGAAATTACAGAAGGGGCATTTGAGGAAAGGAAGTATATATCAAGGCTGAGATTTGGTGCAGGCGAGTGAGTCGTTAGCGCTGTGGTTTCTGTAGTGATTGAGTTTTATTACAGGAGATCACATATGTTGCTTACTTAAGTGACATGTGATTTAGCAAATCTTATTTTGGAATCTTTATGTAAACGTCTATCCATTTCATGCAATCATTGGGTTGTCAGACAGTTGCTTTCTTATAAAATTCTCCCCACACAGAATCCCTCTTCCAATCACTCGCAGTAGTTCCAACCACGGCACCGTGTTACCTGTCAAAGATCCTGATCATTGAAACCCACACCCCAGGCCCACCTGTAAACCAGAACTGAGTCAGATAAGAACAGAATCATTCCCTTTCTTGGGCACAAGTTTCATATTCCTAGAATAGACTCCAGGCACAGTTGTGGAATATTACATTAACTATGTAAAGATGTGCTACATTTTTTTTATGTTGCAGAAATATTATTTTAATTATGTAAAGGTGTGCTGCATTTGTTTAACGATGTAAAGATGTGTTACCTTTCCTGCCTAAGGCACCTGATTAGTCTAATTAAAAAGCCAAATGGCCAATAGCTACGCAGTAGAGGGATAGGCAGGGCTGGAGGGCAGAGAGAATAAGTTAGAAGAGAAACCTAGACTCAGGGGAGAAAGAGAGAAGAGAGAACGAGGGAGAGAGTGAGATGCCCGAGGCCAGGCAGCCAGGCAGCCACCAGCCAGCCAGACATGGAGTAGGACATACAGGATGAAAGAAAGGTAAAAAACCCCAAGGCAAAATACAGATGAAGAGAAACAGGTTACTTTAAGTTATAAGAGCTAGTGGGACAAGCATAAGATAAGGCTGAGCATTCATAACTAATATTAAGTCTATGCCTTTATTTGGGAGCTGGTTGGTGGCCCAAAAGAAGGCCTGCTGCAAGGCACACAGAGGAAATAAGATGTGTTAGCATGTATTCTTTTATGTTGTCCAGAATATTTCTTTTTCTTTCTTTCTTTTTAAAACTGGGACCCACCAAAAAATATACAAATGAATTCTAGATCCAGTACATACACTTATCATGTGCTCTCATGTTCATTTTTAGGTTTAGTTGTGACCTATCAAATTGATTTTATGATGCTCAGTTGATTTCCTTATGGATTTCAATGCACAGTTTGAGAAATACATCTATAGCATTTGTAGTGCAGTGTTGGACACAAATTTAGGGATCAATTAAAAAAATAAAGCCACTTGCTAATTGATTGTTTAAGCAAAATGTTGCTTTCAGCTACACAGGAGGAAAGGCCTTTGAACTCAGAACTTAAATTGCTAGATAAAGGAAGACAGGAGAATTAAAGGGAGCAGGCCATTCTTAGGACAGTGGCTTTTATTCATCTAAGATCTTACTCTTCATGCTCTTAGCATGGAGGGGGACAAGGAGCAAATGGTGGCAGGAAGTGAAATGGTTGTCTCCTGCACCCGATCTCCACAGCATCTTGGCTTAAAGCATGTTGGTGAGAACAGAGTCCAATATAAAGGAACTGGGCATCACAGATTGTTCTGGATCCACACATCCGCTGGGTCTGATGAGTTTATGAAGTGCCCGGAGCTGTGGGAATAGAAAGGAGAATGTTGAGTTCTGCAGCAGGCAGGTAGAGTGGGGGGGCCCTGGCTGAAGAATGATGGGTGATTGGGGAAGGTGGCACAGAGTAAGTGAGGAAGACAAGGAATGGTCTTGGGTGTTTCAGGTGAAGGAAGGGAGGCAGGTTAGAACAGTCATAGAAAAACCTCCTTAAGGGAGAGTGACAGGAGGGCTGGTTGCTGTGACTGAGAAAACAGGAGCCAAAGGGACAAGCAAGCACTGAAGATAATGTCGTATTTAATTAGATGACTTGCAATGACAGAACAAAGACCTTAGAAAGGGCAGGATTCAGAAGTTTGGGGAGGAGATGGTACATTGGACTTTAGATATGACAGTTGGACTGTTTAAAGTCAACTATTTGGAGAAAAATTTACATAGTCAGTGGAAGATGGAATACAGTGCAAGTTACTGAATGTTATAAAATTATATATGCTGTCTCACAGAATTTCTTATGCAACAGATTTAAGTCGGCTAGAATAAGACTTTTTGTCACAGGTATTAAAAATTGGCTCCAGGAATGCGGATATCAGTCATGATGAATGGCAGTCTATCAGCTATAGGCAGTTTCTGACGGTGCGGCAGGTACAGAGGGTAGCCTCCTTTAGCCACGTGATTAATGAGCTGGAAGAGGGGTTTAGCAGATGATACAGAAGAAGGATGAGAAGAATAACACTAATGGAAGGGTGAGAAGACTTCCGATTTATGTTCAAAAGATGATTATATTCATGCACAGTTAATAAAAACCAGCCAGTGTCCCTGAGGGAGAGTCAGGAAAGAGCCACAGACAAAGAAGGTGCAAGGTATAGATAGGCACTGGCTAAACTGACCTCACAAAAACATAACGGAACTTATTTTAATAAATTACAAAAGAGGTGATTTTTCTAAAGTAGTACTATAATAATATGATTGACCCCTGTGACCCACATCCCCTGAAAATCATCATCGAGGTAACACAGAACACAAGAAATTGGTGAGAAATGCAGAATAACAATTGCCAAA
>LZPO01035103.1:55882-67968 GCA_001675575.1 Neotoma lepida | reverse complement strand
GATGACATGGGTCACTTAATCATCAGCACAGTCACTCCACACTTCATGTGTGTGCTGCTTTTTCCTTGACACCTATGTGTCTTCTTTGACTCCCCGGTATTCTGAAGTGTTGTGCACATATGCTTCACTTGGAGTGCCAGTCTCTGATCAGGGCTCTCATGGGCCCTTCCATTTCAAACCACAGTCCTTCAGCTCTGAGTCATGCTATTGGTAACATAGTAAAAATAATTTCTTCTGCACACTGTCTGAGCTTTCTGAAAGTCATAATTTGTTAGATATTGGTTTTCTGGGACACAATTATCACAATCTTTATCTCCAATCATGCATCATTTTGTCAGTTGAGTTTTCTGTCTTAATGATTCCCTGAATGTTATTTTCCAAAGCCTCTACTGAAGTTTTCAGTTTGGGAAAATCATTTTCAATTTTCTAAAGCACTTTCTTTTTCATCAATGGGCCACTTTGTGGCATTTTATTGATGGTTCAAATAAGAAATATATTGTGTTATCTAATAATAGATGTATCTCTCTGTTTTTAAAGGTTTGTTTTCCTGATGCCTCCAGTTTCTCCTGCATGTTGACATCCTATTTTTTTTATAATTCTCAGTCTTTTGTTTGGAAAGCCTTTCTTGGTAACTTAGCAGTGTTTTTGCATGAGTAAGGCCTTAAATGTCTGCTCTCTGTGAGTATAGCAAGGTGGTGCCTCATTTTAAAATTTTTTAGGGCTGATCTGCTTTTTCTTAGGAGGACCCCAAATGTCTTGTGAGATTCTTTCCCTGTTTGGACTTCCAAACTGAGCTCATGAAACTCTGTGGTCAAGGTCACTCAGTATTATGTTACATCCCGTCTTGTTCTCCCTTGCTTCATTCTACCCTAACTCCATGAGATGGCTTTTATCTCCTTGTTGGTCTCAGCGCAAACACCCTATCATCAGAGGTTTGTCTACCTTGACCCTACAGTCACTCCGATTGTTCCTAAGGGGAATAAAGAGGGTGCTTTCTCTCACCAGGCTGCCTTTCCACACTCTAGGTTTTGCCTCATGAATTCATTTCATTGAGTTCTGGAAAGCTCTTTTCTAGCACTATGAAAAGAGTTTGTCTCACAGAAAGGTGTCTATGGGATTACAGAAGATCAATTAGTCCTCATGCTAGAAAACCCTTCTGGAGAACATGGTCCCTGGTTCTCAGAAAGAGGAGGAGTCTTTCTCCTCAGAGACAGTGCTACCTCTGCTGTTTGAGGAGTATGTTTTGGAATTTCTAGGAGACTAACTTTAGAGGAGCAGTACATAAATCCGTGCAACCACAGCCATCTGATTTTTTACAAAGATGAAAAATACACACACTGGAAAAAAGACAGCACAGTCAACAAATGGTGATGGAAAGCCTGGATATCTACATGTAGAAGAATGAAACTAGACCTTTGTCTCTCAACTCAACTCCAAAT
The DNA here is from genome assembly GCA_001675575.1 of Neotoma lepida. Lineage (NCBI taxonomy): Eukaryota > Metazoa > Chordata > Mammalia > Rodentia > Cricetidae > Neotoma > Neotoma lepida. The sequence goes on along the minus strand of LZPO01035103.1, from coordinate 66,529 downwards.
GAGTCAAAGACATCAACACAAAATCTGAAACAATAATGATGATTTTTTTTTTTGGTTTTTTTGCGACAGGGTTTCTCTGTGTAGCTTTGGAGCCTGTCCTGAAACTTGCTCTGTAGACCAGACTGGCCTCAAACTCACAGAGATCCACATGCCTCTGCTTCCCAAGTGCTGGAATTAAAGGCATGCATCACCACTGCCCAGCTAATGATGACTTTTTTACATTTCTTTTTCATAGTATTTCATTAATTCCTTGAAAGTTTCATACAATTTATTTTTATTATATTTACTTCCCTCCCTCAGCTCCTCCAAGATCCACCCCTACCTCCCTACCACTCAATTTCATGTCTTCTTCTTCTTCTAAGACCATAGAGTCCCATTTCTACTGTCCAAATCCTTTGGGGTGTGGAGTCAACCCCTGGAGGGCAACCTACCTATGAGGAGTCACATCCTTTAAAAAAAACTGACCCTCCCTCTCCCAGCAGCTAGCAATTGCCATTAGCTCCTCATCTAAGAATNGGACCTCATTCCCACCCCTCTGCTGGGATTCAGTCTAGCTTGAGCTTGTGCAGGTCTTGTGTATTCTATCACAACTGCTGTGAGACCAAATATGTATCTACCCTGTTGAGTCTAGAAAACATTGTTTTCTTGTTATTATCTTCCACCCCTGACTCTTACAGTAGTCCCACACCCTCTTCTATGGAGATCCTTGAGTCTTGTGGGGAGGTGTGTGATATAGATGTCCCATTTAGAGCTGAATACTCCATGGTCTCTTAATCACTGTACTTTGATCAGTTGTGGATTTCTGTATTAATCACTATCTATGACAATAGGAAGGTTTTCTAATAAGGACTAGGTGATATACTAAACTATGGGTATAATATGTCATTAAGAGTTGGTTTAATATCATTTCTATTAGCAGAATAGTAGTAAAGGTTCTCCCCTAGAATCTATAACCTATCTAGCCACAGGTTGTTTGCCCCAATAATGGTGCCAGTGATGACTTCCATCTTGTGAAGGGGTCTTAAATCCAATCAGAAACTAGTTGGTTATTACAATAACAATCCTGCCACTATTGCACTAGTGGGCTTATCTTTCCAAGCCACTTATTGTTGTAGCTCTTAGGATTCATAGCTGGGTAAGATTGATAATTGCATTTCTCCTCTGATAGCATATGTAGCATCTTTCAGTACTATGAAGCTAGCTAGTAGGGAAGAAGGCTTCAGATGAGATGANTACCAGCTTGTGTTTTACATGTTCTATGATTCAAATGTATGATATCTTTAGCAAACAGATCTTACTGTCAAGTTCTGGTGACCGAGAGCAATGGCAATAGTCTGTAATATTTGGATGTCTGTGCAGCTGATTTCTATTTTCACAAAGAATTGTAATAATTAGCATTAAGCACTAACCTTAGAAGATAATTATCAGTTCATCTCAGTTAGAAAGAATGAATAAGAGTAATGGTCTTATCTTTTATCACCAAATGAAGCTTTCAGTACCAGGAATGGGTTACATCTAATTGAGTTGTTGGTCAAAGAGGTCCCATGGGAATCCCCAAACAACCCAGGCTGTTGCCAAGACAATAGGTTGCTCTCCACAAACTTACACAATGTTGAAGGCAACACCTACACAACTCATTGAACATGGAGAAGTCCAGCTGGTGCCTACATAGAGCCTTCATCTCTACGTTCTAAGGTCTTTGGTATGGGAAGGTACTCTGCATGTTAGCATAAGAGAAATGTAAACACAGCCCTTTTATCTATAGTGCTGTCCTGTCAGAAGATATGATAGGGCAATGGTAGTACAAAGCTTGTGAAAGTAACCAACCAATATCCAAATTGACTTAAGGCTCACTCCACGAAATGAACCCATACCCAACACTGCTTGGGTGACTAAGAATCTGAGGCCAGATAGCAATAAAATGACTCCTAATAATATTCTCCTATATTCATAGATCAGTGCCTGATTCAATCATCATCAGAGAAGCTTCCGCCTGCAACAGATGGGAACAAATATGGAGACCAACAGCCAGACTNTGGAACACTCAGCCCTAAATGGGATGTCTCCATCAAATCCCTCCTCTCAGGGCTCAAGGAACACCAAGGAAAAGGAGGCAGAAAGGATATAAGAGCCAGAGGGGATGGAGAACACCAAGAAAACAAGGCCCTCTAAATCAACATGAGCAAAGCTCATATGAACTTGCAGAGACTGAGGCAGCATGCATGGGTCTGCACCAGGTCCTCTGTGGATATATTATGGCTTCCAGTTTAGTGTTTTATGAGGTTTCTTAGTGTGCAGAACAAGTGGGTCTCTGATTTTCGTGCCTTCTCTTGGGCTCTTTTCCTTCTGTTTGTTTTGTCTAAATCAAATGTGTTAACTTTTGTTTTATCTTATTATACTTTATTATATTATTATATCATATTATATTATACTATTAGCCCTTAGAAACCTGTTTTTTTTTCTTTTTTCTTTTTTCCTGTTTGTTTTCTAAGGAGAGACAGAAAGGGAGTGGATCCACATGGGAGNAGAGATGGGGAGGAGCTAGGAGGAATAGAGAGAATAGTAGGAGAAACCATAATCAGGGTATATTATGTGAGAAAAAAATCTATTTTTAATAAAATAGGGGAAAAAGAGTAATGGTCTTATGACATTTATACAAAGGGGTTTTTTAATTACATTTAATTGGTTTGTGGGTCAGGTGGATGGGAGGCTGCACCCTTGGTTCATGCAGTGGTCAGAAAACAACTTGCAGGAGTCAGTTCTCTCCTTCCACGCATGGGGATTGAATTCAGGCAAACAGCTTTACCTGCTGAGCCATATCTCTGGCTGTATATAAGGTTTTGAATTCAGAAGTTCCAGAAATCCAGATTCATTATATAAATAATCCTATAATCCTATATGCAAACTCCATAAGATTTTTATTGCTCTGAGGTTTTAGCTATTTTATAGTAATTAAAGCATGGTTGTAAAGTTTGGGGCATGGCAGATTATAAATTAAATGTGGTTAAAAGCAACTAAGTGATTAGCTTTACTCATGCGATTGTAATGATGAAATAAGTAAATAATAAGCAGTTTAATTAAATTTCTGACACACATGACATGTCACTTATGCATCATAATAATTATTTGCTTTAGAGGCTTTATTCTATTTTTTGTTGAAACTGGCTGAAAGGATCATTTGGACTTAATATGCTTTTATTAAAGAATGAGCTTCATTTTCCCTATAATTGGAAGTAGTTTATTTACATTTATTACATTTCAATAAAGACATGAGAGGAAATGATATTCGTGAAGGGAAGATGTTCATATAGAGCTTCAAATGCAAACTGACTATTGTCCAGAAGAAGATGAACAAGAAGAGAGCATTGTTTTTAAAAGAAAAACCCCTGTTGGACTCTGTCCTCTGAGCATAATGATTACCATTGTAATCAGAGTAGCTGTGGTTACCCACAAGAAACCTTCAAGATCAGGACTGTTGGGTTTCCTTATAGGAAGTGATGGGGAGGTCATTAGACACTCCTCTGAGATGCCAACCACTCCCTTCTGGGCCTCCTTCCCAACTGTATGCAGTTCTCAGTAGCTGCTAGAATATACAAAGGATGAAATGTTACTGAGGAGGGNACTCCATCTGTGCAGCTATGGAGAAGTTGACAGCTATGCTGGGGAAGACATGTAGGTGACGCCACTGTTTTGGAGTCACTCGTGCTCCAGTAGGTAACCTCTCACTCATGCTTCTATCAGCAAGCCCAGTAAATTCACTGGTTCACTGAGCTAGACTTGGGTAGAACCATTCCTTTGGTCTCTCATCGTTGCCTTATATGGGGTTAATAGATGTTTATTCATGATTCTACAGGGAAGGTTCACACAACAGCACTGTAAAAAAATAATAATAATAAATGAATAAAAAAGAAAGAGGAGGAGGAGAAGCTAATTTCAAAGAAGGAGCTACTAAAGAATGTTTAAAAGGCAATGAATTAAGATGANCTTTTGATGTGTGGAAACTAAGACATTTCTTGGGAAATTACTAAAGAAATCCTGATAAAACAGCAGTGATGGAGTAATTCAAGTATTTCTAGAAAGTAGATATCTCCTCACATCAAAGACTATTTTAAATGAAAAGTTAAATAATTCTGTTTAATCCACCTGCTACTGAAGGTTTCAATGGTTGTTGCTTTTATTTCACTACATAGTTGTGTGGGCAGCTGTGGGGCAGTACAGGCAGATTAANTTAATAACTGTAGCTCTACTGGCTCCTGCATGAGTTACTTCCTCTTGTTTGTCTTCAGTAAGATGGGGATTGAGTCAAAGTGAACAGAGGATTTCCCCCAGCTTTAGAACTTCTGTGTTCTGGGTTCAGTAAAGAACAAACGGAATAACAGAACTTTGCCTACATACAATGCTATTGATATTGACATTTATTATAGTTATTAATTTTACATTGTCTCTTCCAAAACATGGAAGTCATATTAATATTTTTACTTTTGATAACAGAAAATTAATGACTGAGACTAACTCTTCTCTGTAAAAAAAAAAAGTTGTAAAATCTAGGCAACATTTAAATCTTCTTAAAGCAAAGAAGGCATTGGAAAAATCTTAAGGCAAGGCCAAGAAGACTGGAGTCCTACGGTTTTTAATATTGCCTCAGTCTAAAGACTGCTACTCAGCTGGGCGGTGGTGGCGCACGCCTTTAATCCCAGCACTCAGGAGGCAGAGGCAGGCGGATCTCTGTGAGTTCGAGGCCAGCCTGGGCTACCTACCGAGTGAGTTCCAGAAAAGGCGCAAAGCCACACAGAGAAACCCTGTCTCGACAAACCAAAAAAAAAAACTGTTACTCACTGAGGAGTGTCAGGTGAAATTTCAATGCAGTCAGTAGGAGAAGAGCTAAAGCTTGGACCTTTTTGGAAATGAGAACCAGTATGACTTAGTAAGGGTTTGTACTTTTGGTTAGTGCCACAACTAGCTATAACCTGGAGGAAATAATGAAGGGAAAAGTAAGGTAGTACTAGTTATAGGGCTTGTCGCTTTACTCTCAAAAAAAGTAGAGTAGCTACTGAAATAATTACTCTTATTATACCATTAAAATGATTAAAACTGATGATTTTCACAGTAGAAGGTCTAGGATACTGATTTATAAGTTACTACTCTGGGAAGGCCTGGGGGTCTCTAAAACAACACAGGCTATTACCATTTCTCTTATTTGTCCACCATTACTAGACGGTAAGATCCTTTTGCTGAAATCAATTTCAAATTGGTAAGGTAATGTCTTCCTGATAGCTACTTTCATAGTACAGGAAGGCGCTATGCCAGCTTCTAGGTAAGAAAAATGTCAACGATCTTACCCTGCACTGGACCCTGTATGCTACAACACCAACCTACCATGCAAGATGTGCCCATTGCTGCAATAGTGGCCCAATCATTACNGGGTAATAAACAGGTTTCTGGTTGGATTTGAGGCCTGCTCCANAGGAGGGAATTTCATGCCTAGTACTGTAATCCTGATCAAAAGCCTATGGCTAGGAAGTTCATGGGTCAGAGAGTAGAACCTGCTATTGTTATTTTTCCATGCTGTCAAATTATCTTCTAAATGTTTATATGTATACCTAGACCTAGGCTGCCCTCAACCTTGGTCAGAAAGCTTCTTTTTGCAGTGGGCCTAAGTCAGTGGAGTGTTGCTTAACTGGTCAAAGTATGAGAATAAGAAATTGAGAATTCATCCCTAAGAGGGCATTAGTACTGATGCCCTTCTCAAAGGCTCAGGGACCATCACGGAAGAGAAGGCAGAAGGAATTTAAGAGACAAAGGACAGGGAAGAATATTAGGAAGAGCTGTCTTCTGGACATAACATGACTATTGCACTGATGAACTCATAGATGCTGTGGTTACCTACACAACTCTTGCATAAGATCAAGCCAGCCAAAATCCTAGCATTGATGGGACAGATGATCTCCCAAACTCATCCCTTATTAGGAGATATTGGCAATAGATAGTTGCTAGAGAAAGAGTAATCATTCTCTTTTAAAGATGTGGTTACTGGTGGCCCCATACTCCAATGGATGGCCCCACACCAATGCACATATGGGCAGGGAGNAAGTGTGGGGAAATATGGGGTATGCGGCAGAGAGGAGAATGGAGTAGATACCATATTTCATTATGTATGTCAATGAAATTTTCAAAAAATAGTCTTTTTAATGAAGAATTCTATTCTTATGGCTTCTAGACTGTAAGTTAACACCCTCTGTCAACTTTAGAGAAAAGCCATTGTACCCCCAAGGACTCTTGTTCATTCTCCCTCTTTTCCATGAACTTCCACAAATAGGCTTTGGAAGATAATATTCTTATTTTTACTTAATACAGTTATTAACATTGTTTTTTATTTTTCTTACATATTTCACTATCCACTTAGGANAATTTCTTTTCTACTTGAATAACACCCACCCTTTAATATTTTTCTTCAATTTAATTAATTGAGTTTTGTTGATTGTCTAAACAGTTTATTACACCTTCAGTTTTGAATGGCTTTTAGCCATTTTGTATAGAATTCTAGATTAAAGTCAAGACTTTGCTGTTGTTGGTTTTTCAGCATTTTGTAACATCGTACTATCATCAGCTCTGACTTTCTTGTCTCTGTTGAAAAGTTGCCCATGTGTCATTCGTACTATTGTTCATCATATATAATCTATACTTTTTCCTCTGGTTACTGCGTGTGTGTGTGTGTGTGTGTGTGTGTGTGTGTGTGTGTGTGTAGCAGAATTGCAATGTTATTATATCATACTTTCATTGCAAAGCAAATATCTCCAAAACAAATGTCAGAAGTTGATTCTCAAGCACCTCTACAAAGTTCTGTCCTGAGTATCCTGCCACTCACTTAAGGATGATTCAGGAAGAAATGCTTTGTGGAAATCACAAGAGACCATGGAAGAAACAACCTGGAAGACACACTAACCATGGAGAGCAGAAATTTACTGAATTCTAACTATCAATTTGCCTTGGGAAATTTTCAAGTTCTAATACTATTCACTTGGACTTCCAAAGATGTGTTCTGACTCGTACTATCTTGATCTTCTACAGAGATAATTGCTGAGCTAGAGTCACTACTACATCTTCACTTTGACTTCTGAGCTACATGTACACATTAGAAAAACTTGGTTAGTCACCTGACATTTTCAGTGTGACAACCAACATAGTCAGTCATTCTGNTAGATAAGCATTTTGGATTGTTTCTGNTGCTNTCCTCTAAATTCGCTANTCTTTAACAACGTCAATCTTCTGCTACTCCTCCAAGTCTAGTTTTCATTTTAAATATCATGTGATTCATCTCTAAAAGTTCAATTTTAGTCTTTCTGTGTCCTCAAATCTCCCTTGACTTTCCCATCTAGTCTCCTTCTTAAATATATATTTATAGCAGGATTTTGGTGTCCTTGTAGACCTACTCTGTCAGTCTTGTCATTATATTGCTATTGAATGATCTTTTTCACTTGGTTATCAATTGAATTTTTCCTACTACATTGAATATTTGGTAATTGAATTTGCCTCCAGACATTGCATATTTTACATTGTTAGGTTTGGGGTGGAGGTTTTTTATTCTTTTAAAGATTCAATGACTTTGTGATCAGTTTGATACTTTTGAAGTTACCTTTAATTTTGTTAGATGGCTCCATGTTTTTGACAGTATTAAGGTAATACCTTTTTGAGGACTCAGCTGTGTGTTAAATGGTTTTTCATCCTGACTGGTGGAGAAACAGTTCTAAATTTGTGACATATATCACCTTATTTGTTCCTGACCANATTCTCATGAGGATGGGGTTACATTATAATTATTAACATTTTATAGATGAAGAACCTAATGCAAAGAGAAAATAAAGTCACATAGCTACTAAAATGTAAAACTATAATTTGAACAAGGGCAAACTTATTCCAAAGTGTGTACTATTAAATCATTTTAACATTGTTGTGTTATCATTATTATGAATGGCAGTCATAGAGATAAGGAACAAACTTAGAAGCTGATGTCAAAGAATAGTGGTAAGTCCTAGCAAAAGAAAGAGGATTACTCTATACACAGCAACAGATGACAGAAATATAAACAGATAATCAAACTCGTGTGTGACCACAAATGATGGCAAAGTTGAAGAACTGTGAAGCTCAAGATANGGTTCTGTGACAGTGAGAATAGTCCTAATACTCAAATATCTCTTGGAGGCTGTGGAGATGGTTCAGTTAGTATAGTGTATAGCACATAAGCATAAAGAACATGGTTTAGATCCCCACTACCCACATAAAAGCTAGGCATAGTGGTGCCTATCTGTAACCCTAATGGTGGGGACAGGAGCTGGGACAGTCAGATCCCTGGAGCCTTGCTGAATCAAGGAGCTCTAGCTTCAGTAAGAGACTCTGCTTAGAAAGAAATACAGTGAACGCATTTAGGAAGATACCAGGCATCAACTTCTGGCCTCCACATACATGTACACACACATGCCCTCCAACATACACACTGCACCCATACAGACACAAAATAAATAAATANAAGTACAATAAAGATGTCTTCAGGCTTTACACTCTTTATCTTGAGAAGGATATTTCCACCCTTTCTATCAAAGAATAATTGAGAGATTAGAAGCAGTGCTTTTGCTTCATATTGGGCAAGCACAAGCCTAGTAGTTCCCACTCTGTAACAGATGAGGAAACCAAGGCTCTCTACATTCACTCAAGCAACACATGAAGTGGAACAACAAAAGGCTGTTATTTGTTACTCTTCTACTGCTCTGAGAAACACCTGACCAAAGGAAACTTGAGGAGGAAAGGNTTTATTTCAGCTTACGGTTGCAGTCCACTATGAAGAGACATCAGGGCAGGAACCCAAGGCAGAAACCTGGAGGCAGGAACTGAAGCAGAGGCCATGGAGGAACGCTGCTTACTGGCATTCTCAAGACTTGCTCACTTTGCTTTCTTATAGAACCCAAGACCACCTGCCCAGGCCTGGGCCCTTCCATATCAATTCTCAATCAAGAAAATGTCCTACAGGCTTGCATACAAGCAGTCTGGTGGGGGCACTTTCTCAATTGAGGTTTCTCTTCCCAAATAACTTCAGCTTATGTCAAGTTNACAAAAAAAAAAAACTGACCAGGAAAACACTAACTAGAAAACTATTAGAATCGAGAGCTTGAGTGTTGTGGTTTCTGGTCCAAGTAGTCAAGAATGGACTTCAAGTTAAATGATAGCTTCAAAACATGTGACACTGGGCATTTTAAAACCAAAATGCTTATCTCAGTATTTCATGATGGTGACTAGCATATCCAACATCTTTGACCTACTTTCAAGTTTTCAAGGTATCTGTCTGGTGTGACNACCATGACAAACTTTCCTTGGTAGCCAGAGATCATTCCCCAGTTTAAAAGATGAAGGAATTATTATCATAGAAAAGTATGAGGGTGTCTCAGTAAGAAGACTGGATTAGAACAAGGCTTCTAAGGTGTGTACTTGCCTGGTGTGGTATCTTTGCCACATCTACCCTCCAGCCGATGAAAATGAACAAAAATCAAAGATCATTAACCCTGTGAACATTCTGAAATTTCTTTTTCCCGTATTTACTTAATGGTTCTCAAAATTTTAGAAAATTGTAAAAATACAAGTTTTAAAGTTCAAATCTGCTCTAGGACCTAGGTNCTGGGACATATCCAGTCCCCAGGAACCCTCACCCATCTCTGCCCCAGTTACCGCCAGCANGGCAAATTCCTGTGAGAAGGCTCACCCACCAAAAGCCCCCATTGGACCAAGACCCATGCCACACCCCACTACCCATCCCCCTGAGACCCCAGTGGCTTCCTGAGACTCAAAATCTGCCAACTCTCATTAGACCAAGAGGTGAGTGACTCTTCCTGACCCAGAGAGTCCTGCCTCTAGGACCTAGGTCCTAGAACATATCTAGTCCCTGGGAACCCCCATCCATCTCTGTCTCAGTTGCCGGCCAGCAGGGAAAATCCTATGGGCAGGTTCACCCACCAAAAGATCCCATTGGACCCAGCATTGTACAAGACCCATGCCCTATCCCCTACCCATCCCCCTGTGACCCCAGTGACTTCCTGAGACTCAAAATCCACCAGCTCTCATTGGGCCAAGAGGTAAGTAACTCTTCCTGACACAGAGAGTCCTACCTCTAGGACCCAGGTCCTGGGACATAACCAGTCCCCGGGAATGTCCACGCATCTTTGCCCCAGTTGCCTGCCAGCAGGGCAAACTCCTGCAAGCAGGCTCACCCACCAAAAGCCCCCATTGGACCCTGCAATCTACAAGACCCATGCCATACCCCACTACCCATCCCCCTGAGACTCCAGTGGTTTCCTGAAACTCAAAATCNGCCAGCACTCATTGGACCAAGAGAAGCTTCCTGAGACACAGAATCCACCAGCTCTGACTGGACCAAGAGCTCTGATAAGACCAAGAGCCGCTCCCTGAAACACAGAACCAGCCAGCTTGGATTGGACGAAGAGCAGTTCCCTGAGATACAGAATCTGCCAACTCCAATTAGACCAAGAGCTAAGTTTGGACCCAGAATGTCCCCCTGAGACAGACACAGCAAGCAAAACTGGACCAAGAGCAGCTCACTCAGACACAGGCACCTCTTGCACCTATTGGAGGAAGAGATGGGTA
>LZPO01035103.1:12051-37893 GCA_001675575.1 Neotoma lepida | reverse complement strand
AGAGAGAGAGAGAGAGAGAGAGAGAGAGAGAGAGAGAAACAGACACAAAGAAACCTCTTCTTTGAAAGTTATCAGTTTCTACATAATCATAACAATGTTCGATATTCCTCACTGAGTCAGAATTTGGCTCAGATTTTTAAATTAAATTCAGGCATTGTTCTTACAAACAAAAAACAGTCCACCTTCAAAGCTCACTTCAAGGGAGGTGAACTCTCCTAAAGTGTTCTTGAAATATTCTTGTGTTTTATCTGGGCTTCATTTTGTTCAGTGTCTGGTGTACAGAAGACTAGCACAATTTGCATCCTGAAAACTTTAAAAAATAATTCTGCTTGAACCACAATGGATGTTGGATCAGCTATTATTTTGCTCAAATCAATTATTTAATGATTAATGATGTAATGTCCACATCACAATACCTGGTCCCTAAATGTGCTGATTTTCTCCACAGCCTTAGTGGTTTTGTTTTATTTAAAATTTGTTTCTGAATACATAAAGTCAAGTATAGAATGCTGATATTCTATTGTTCTGGGTAAAATGAGTGAAATCAAATTCTTCTCATTGGTAAAATAACTCTCAGGTAGAAAACAGTGTTCTCTCACAGGCCAATAAGGCATAACCACACACACATACAGCGTCAGTAATTCCCTGGCAGAGTAAATTAACAAATGTAACTCAAATGAACTTAACTTGTTAGAGTATAGAGTTAATGAGCCTGAAACATGTGAGATTAGTTTAGGAGAGCAAGCTTGGGCAGGCTCCAAAGCAACACACTGCATTCCAAACAGGAGGAAGTCCAGACTGCCACAGGACTGACAGCAAGAGAGGAGGCAAGTGGGTGAGTGTCTAACCACCATCCTCAGAGAAGGATGGCCAGAAATGCGCAGGTACAGTTTCTACTGCTAGCTGGATACTCTACAGACGTGGGCAAAGCATTTCCAAATGTGCTGAGTTTGGAAGACCCATTTACACTTACATTTTTAAGTTTATATTTGTATTAATATCATAGTCTCTGTATTAGACGCCTTGTGAATCACTTGAACAAACTCAGTTTTTTATAATATAGTCTAAAGCACATTAAGTTAACCTTCATCCTACCTTTCAATATTTTAAAGAGAAAAAAACATAAAATATGATTATAAGAAACAGTCTATCCTACTTAAATCTATGAGGACGGACCCTTCGTCCTGTTTCCCNGGTGAGGTGACTTGTTAAAAGGTGCCAGCTTCCTGGCTCCTCAGACCAATGAAGATTAATATTTGGATTTGGGGAGTTACATACCATTTGCCTGCCATTATTTCTTCCTCTAGAAAATGAGAATAAAAATACCTATGTCACAGCGTAAATTTACTATTTGCCTGATTACTTACTGTGTTTATTTTTTTATTATTTCAAATGCTTAATTAGTCTCAAAATGGAATAAAGTTAGATTTCTACTTTGTAACATAAAAAAATAATANTTTGAAGGTTTTAAAGTAATCAAGGCAAAACATCTCTAGCCAGAAAATATAGGAAAGTATTTTTTACAGTCTTGAAGTAAATAAGTTTATACGAGAAAGACAACAAAGCAAAAATAACAATAGATGCATATTTGTAAATATTAAAGCATGTTATATAGAAAACCAAGCTTTCAAATAAACTGAAGAAAATGTAAAACTACTTTTAAAAATATAGGAAACATCTGACAAAGTGGTGATGTGCTTAGTACAGGAGTTAATAAAGACCTCCCAGAGGAGGAGTACCAGGTAAGGGGTATGCACAGGCCACTTACAAAGCAGATGATTCCTCTATAAATGCTCATGTCACTAACCAAAAAGGATTAAACCAGCAGTGAGGATGGCATCTGAGGGGGCTACCAGTGGGGAAGTGTGGGTCTGGGGAAGAGCTGGGAAAGGAGGAAACAAAGGAAAACATCAGGAACTGGGGAAGTATGGCATAATTAACCCGGAGGAATGTTCCAAAGTCTTTAGGTGTTGGTGTGAATGGTCCTGAGTCTGAGTCTTGTCTCTAAGTTACCTCAGGAAGTTTCTGGCTGTTCTTTGTTTCTCCATCTTTGATTTAAAGTAGAGTTGTTTAGATTGAATGAAACAGATATTAGTTGGTTTCTCCCACAAGGTTGTGCCACTATTGCCCTAGCATATTTTACAGGCAGGACACCATTGTAGATCAAAGATTTTGTGGCTGGCTTGACGTTTATGTTTCCCTTTTGGTAGCAGGCAGAATGCTTTCCTGTACCAAAGACACTAGAACTAGGGGTGAAGGTTCTATAAGCACCAGTTCGATTTCTCCATGTTCAGTGAGTTGTGTAGATGTTGTCTTCAGCAATGGGGCTTTACCATCAGTTTGTGGAGGGTCACTTGTAGACTTGGCAACAACTTGGATTATTTGGGGGTTCCCATGGGACTTCTTTGGCCAACAACTCAATTAGATGTAACCCAATCCTTGTACTGGAAGCTTCATTTGGTGACAAGAAATGGCCAATTTGGAGTCTGTCTCATGCATAATTTGACTATTTCATTCAGATCACCTTCATATATTTATATATTTTAGGAAGTTTGTACTGTATTAAGTTTCCATACCACCCCTCAAATGGCCCTTACTTTAGCTATCTTTCCCTGGATTCCCTCCTCCATCCCCCTCTGGAGTAACCAACCAATATCTGATTTGACTTGAGGCCTACTCCATGAGATGGAGCCCAAACCAACCACTGCTTGGGTGATCAAGAACCAAAGACTAGATAGCCCAGGGACCTAGGATAAAACCAAATACTACTGGTCTAAAAAAAATATAGCGATAAAATGACTCCTAATGATATTCTGCTATACTCATAGATCNGTGCCTTATTCAGCCAGCATCAGAGAAGCTTCATCCTGCAGCAGATGGAAACAAATACAGAGACCCACAGCCAGACATTATACAGAAAGTGGGAGACCTTGGAACACTCAGCCCTAAATGGGATGTCTCATCAAATTTCTTCCGGGATCAGGGAACTCAGAGGAAGAGGAGGCAGAAAAAGTGTAAGAGCCAGAGGGGACAGAGGACACCAAAACACCAAGGCCCTCTAAATCAACATGAGCGAAGCTCAAATGAACTCACAGAGTGTGAAGCAGCAGGCACAGGTCTGCACCAGATCCTCTGCATGTAAATTATGGCTTCCAGTTTAGTGTTTCTATGGGATTCCTGAGTGTGTAAATGAGTGGGTCTCTGCTTCTTGTGCCTTCTCATAGACTTCCTTCCTTCTGTTGGATTGTCATATCCAAACCCAATAGCTTTGAGGTTATCGTATAATTTTTTTTTGTCATGTTTTGTTGTTATCTCTTAGAAGCCTGTTCTTTTCTAACGGGAGACAGAAAGGGAGTGGATCCGAGAGGAGGGGGGGCTGTAATCAGGACATATTATGGGAGAAAAGACATACTTTCAATAAAAGAGAGGGGCAAGATCGAATGATACAAAGTATTTGGTTCAGTCAACTCTACTCCACCAGGAGCTGGACTCACGGGTTAGTAAAACCATGTTCACTGGTGCTCGAACTGCCCTTCCCGCTGTGCAGCGGTCAGTCCGGAGGAGTCACCCGACCCCTCCCTGTGGCCTGTGGTGAGACCTGAGGCAGTGGCAGAGACAGAAGATACCTTCAGGGGTTGAAAGTGAAATGGACAGACATGGGCTTTCAGATCTCAGCCTGAGCTGTCTGCTTCAGACACCGCCTGGGGACCAGTGAGAAGAGCGAGGTTGGACAGGTGCCAATTAGTCCTTCCAGGCAAAAGGCAGGATTCGATGCCCACTGGGGCAGGTTGTTTTACGTCTTTTTCATTGGAGATGAGGTCTTGGTAGTTGATGCTGAGGTTTGGTCACAGTTGTATATTGTATGTGCGTTTCTTCTACCGTAGCAGCACGGCATTCTGTCAGAGCTGGAAAGAGGATTAATATATGATAAATTCATTCTGGAAACTATAAACAAGATGAACTTTGGGAATTATAATCAAAAGAGAGAGAGAGAAAGAGGGATGAGGAGGAGACAGGGAGTNAGAAAGAGNAGAAAGAAAGCAGGGAGAGAAAGCGATGGTTTCAAATAAGTGAATTCTTTTTGCATCAAAGACTGCCACCTGGTGGAATTGTAAGGAAGTGTCTCTCCCCCTGCTGCCACTTTGGAAGGCAGCCAGGGCAATCAGATGCAGCTGACCTGTGAGCCTTCGGCGCTGAATAAAAGGCAGATGAATAGATGTCGGTGCATCCGTAGATTTTAAATCTTGACAACACAAAGCCTTACTTAATTTGATCCCTGTGCATGAGAGGCTTTAAACGGCCATTAGTCAGGCGTGCTGCCTCTCTCCTCTAAATCGCAGAACGCTGGGGCTGTTAACGGGGCATAAACCAGCTATATTTCATGTGAGCCAGCGGAAGGAAACAAAATTTCTTNTGATAAAAAAAAAGAATAAATATACACATGATTGCTTTGTCCTGCATAAGCCTTCATGGACTTTCTTTCAACCTATTTAAACAGTTATCGTTTGAGGGAAAGGTATATGTAGCTGAATTTTTTTAACAAATGAAGTGACCATTGGCATTTTTTTAAATGACCAGTGAGTTTACCTTGGGTGGGATTTTAAAGACATCATTTATATCTAGTAAGAAGATGATAGTATTGGCAGGGGGGGAAATGGCATGTTATTTTTTTTCTACCAAATGTAACAATAAAATTGTACGTATGAAGAATTTATCCCTAACACCCTGCCTCCATACTACGTTGCTGACTTAAACAAGGATTACCATACCAAATGCCAAAAAATCTATTCAAATGCCAAGAACAACTTAGCATTTCTAAGTCTTTGTATTACCTTTTTAGGTAGTAGAGAAAAAGCAAATAAAAGTTTTCTTTTTTAAAAAAAACTCCTGCTCGGGGGGGAGGGTAATGTTAGAAGCACTCATATTCTTTTTAATCATATTCTCTACCTCTAGTCTCCAAATTTAACTCTCATTTANAGATTTCTGGAGTTTTCATTTCTAAANCACAACATTGTATATTTCTGTCCTGCGAGTGGAACCTTCTGGATTCAGCTGTTTTAGCACTCAGATTTAATGGCCACCCAGCTCTGTACAAATAAGAGTAGATAAACAGAACGAAGAAGATACTTTCTCTGCTAAGCTAGTGTAATGTCAAAATTAATTGGATAAAATTAGAATATATGACCTACTAAAAATTGTTTAAAGTTAACAATAAAGTTTTCATTTGGGTAGCCAACCTAAAAAGCTTTCAAAAGACAAGAAGTAGCTGCAGTGAACATGTGGTATTTATAATTCATTTAGATAAGTCATTTTAATAATTCCTTTGAAAACAGAACAGATTCACTGAGCAACCAAACAGCCCAACCAAATCATCTGAGAACTAGGAAAGGCAAGAAAGCAAGATTTCATGATGTCCAAAGGTACAGAGTTTTAAAAAACAAAAAAAGTAAACACAACTGAGAAGTTCAGTAAAGCAGCCTTGGAAAGCATCAATGTCATTAGCTATGANAATGAAAGGGCCACTGGACCTCAGGGACAGCAGCCCCAGTAGAGTATTGGGGGCAGAGACCAAGACAGGAAGTAAGAAGANTAACAACGGAGACAGCAAGTTTACTCTTTCCAAAACATGGGTAAAAGAAAACGCAGTTGGGATCCAGAGCCCACCTGAGGAGGTTGTTTTAGGACAAGATACCCAAGAATATGTTTATTTCCCACAAGAAGGACTCAGTGGGAGGGTAGATATGAAGACGCAAGATGCTGAGGGAAGGGCTGCAAAGGAAGGCCATCTGGGTGGCAAGGGAGGGGCCTTCAAGGAGGGGTGGTGTTCTGATGATGGGGAGATATGTCCAAGAGGATGGATAGCAAAGT
Organism: Neotoma lepida; assembly: GCA_001675575.1. NCBI lineage: Eukaryota > Metazoa > Chordata > Mammalia > Rodentia > Cricetidae > Neotoma > Neotoma lepida. The sequence goes on along the minus strand of LZPO01035103.1, from coordinate 32,025 downwards.
TCATAACTCCGTGGACAGACAGATGTATATGACAGCATCACGGGGTCCCAAGGAGAGTCCGGGTCCCAGGCCCACATAGCAGAGGGACCTTATACTTAGAGCTCTTGGAGGTAGGGAGAGGTTTCACAGCAAGAATCTGCAACCAGGCTCTCTGACTCCCAAGAAGGAGGCAAGGAGGGGAATTGCTAGGGACTCACAGATAATATTTCAGTAAGATGCCTGTGGGGACCTTGAAAGGGGGAGGTGAGGCTCCTACAGAGACTGTGGCCTGAGCAGAGGTGAGAGTCTAACATTACATTCTTATATGCAACCTTTTGCTTATATTTTNTAAAAAACAGAGAAATTATTTTACAGGAAAAGGGGGATATAGAANAGGGGTCTTACGAGGTAATGTATTATTGGAAGTATAATCTCTGAATGCAGTTCTTGCTTGGGCCAGATGCTCTACCAACTCTGCAAAGAGGAGGACTTTGNGGCCTTTCCTGAGTAAATGTGTGTGGCAACTTGCATGCAGTGCTCATAGGAGAATAAGGGTCTAGTCGTTCCTCATAAACTCTGCTTTCTTTACAGGATGTCAAGCTCAAGAGCCTTTCAAGATAGCCATAAATAGAGAGCCCCTTATCAAGCCACACAGACCTCCTCTCAGTTCAAAAGTGATGGCTTTGCACCACCCCGGCACTGCATAGCCACGGAGGGCTGTGCTCCACAGGCCTCACACACGGCAGAGATGACTCTGGGCACACAGAGATACAGACATGGCTGCTTTGAGCTCCCCAGACAACTGACAAAGGTGGGCTACACTCTCCACTTCTTCCTTATCACCCTGAGCCGTCCCTCTGCTTCATGGGTTATAAACTCCCTGTTGGAGATGACAATAATTCTCCTGGAAAAGCAAAGAGTTCCGCCTGTCAGCAGCAGAGTGGGGAGCAAACGCCTTTCACAGGGACCGATGTTATCTTAATTGCTCCACTAAACAGTTTGCAATAGTACAAGGAAAGACCTTCTCCACAACGACATGACCCAAAACATCGGAGAATTAATGTCAGGCTGAAATGAGAAAAATACACCTAGCCCTAAGATTAATCTTGGGAAGCAAAATAAACAAGTAGATTCCTAAGCACTCATGCTACTTACAGAAACGTTCAGATGCAGAATGCTCAGGGCCTCGGAGACCACTGTCTCCAAGATTCTTGCTTAACAAAGAAGGAAACAAGATTGCTTTACTGCTTTTAGCTTAAAACCTTTCTAATCTCTGAGCGGCCACCAGAGTGTAGCCATGTTTATTTCAATCTCAGTGCTCTGCTAATGGCTTTGCACGACTTTCCAATTGCAGAACATTAAGGTTTCAAAATAGAGACAAGGGGGTGTCTAGATCAGAGGGGCTAAACCAAACAGTGGATAAAAATTAAACTTTATCCCACCAGAAGACAAACCAACTACTGTTTCTCCTTTAAAGTCTCCTGAATTTAGAAAGAGATTAGTCCTAGAATGTGGGGGTCTTTTCACGGTTACCAGATAATTGAGGGGAAATCAGGGGTCCCTTTTGTGTTTTTTAGTCTCATTAATAAAGAGTTTAACTCAAATAGAAGCTGATGGACAATTTTATTAGAGTTTAAAAGAAAAACCTCCAAAGCAGACAAGCTGTAAATCTCACGGCTGCCTAGGGGAGGAGAATGGAGTGATAGAGGGAAAAGAGCCCTTCAAAGGGGCATGGTGATCAGACATGTGGCAGACAGGCAGCCANGTGGCTAGAAGGGAGGCTTCGGTAAAACAGTGAGGCTGCCCAAAACATTAGAGAAAGCCGGAAGTGTTAGAGAAAGCCTGAAGTGTTTGGGGGAAACATGCTTAGAGAAGAGAAAGAAGAAAAGGGTAAGCTATGCTGTTTGAATAACACAGAAAAATGAGCAGACTCAGAAAACTGCACAGCTGCAGCGCAGAAAGTGGTTGCTCTAGGGTCAGGGACTTGGGGAAGGAAAAGTAAAATATCTCATTAGAGAAAATAGTATTCCACACAGGAGTGGTCAAACTGGGGTTGGGGGACAGTGGGTAGAGTAGAGGAGGAAGTATAGGGATAAGTAATAACACTAAGGACCTTACAAAAAAGATATATAGAAACCTGCTACTATAGAAGCTTCCTAACACACACACACACACACACACACATGAGTTAAAATGGGGTCACTCTATAACAGGGCAATAATGTCCCTACTAAACACCAGGGACTAACTAATAAAAACCCCAGTGCCAGGAATGAGTTATTTCTTTTGGAGTTGGTGCCAGTGAGGTCCCACAGACACACAGACTCCCACGCATGCAAACATTACAGGCTTGCTCTTAGTTTACCCTCCAGAGCTTGACAGTAAGATAGATATCATTGCTAAAGACACTACATATTTGAATCATAGAATATGGAGAAATCAAGCTGGTATGGATCTATCAGCATCATCCTTAGTGGCTGGCTTTCAGAGTGTTTTCAGACTAAAACAGGTGCTATGCCAGCTGTTTTAGTTAAGGTTTCTATTGCTATGAAGAAACACCATGACCATGGCAACTCTTATAAAGGAAAACATTTAATTGGGTGGATTATAGCTCAGAGGTTTAGTCCATTATCATCATGGTGAGACATGGTAGAATGCAGGCAGGCATGGTGCTGGAGAAGTAGCTTAGAGTCTACATCTTGCAGGCAACAGGAAGTGAACTGTCTACTGGGCATGGCTTAAGCATATATAAGACATCAAAGCCTGTCTCCACAGTGACANACTTCCTCCAACAAGACCATACCTATTCAAACAAGGCCACACCTCTTAATAGTGCCACTCCCTTTAGGGGCCATTTTCTTTCAAATCACCACATTCCACTCCCTGGCCCCCAAAGGCTTGTAGCCATATCATAAAAAAAAAAAAATGCATTCAGTCCAACTTCAAAAGTCCCCATAGTCTATAACAATCTCAAAATTATTTAAAAGTCTAAGAGTCTCTTCTGAGATTCATGCAATCTCTAAACTATAATCACCCTTAAAATCAAAATAAAAAAGCAGATCATATACTTCCAACACATAATGGCACAGGATATACATTACCATTCCAAAACATAGGGAAGGGAACATAGTGAGGAAATACTGGACCAAAGCAAGATTAAAAGCCAGCTGGGCAAACTCCAAACTCTGCATCTCCATGTCTGATGTCAAAGCACTCTTCAGATCTCTAACTCCTTTCAGCTTTGTTGACTACAACACACTTCTCTCTCTTGGGCTGGTTCCACTCCCTGTTCGCAGCTTTCCTCAGCAGGTGTCCCACAGCTCTGGCATCTCCAATATCATCAAGTCTCCAAGGCAATCCAGGCTTTGCCTTCACAGCTTCATGCAATGGCTTCTCTGGGCCTCCATTGGGGAACACCCTTGGCACATGCCTGGCCTCAGTGGCTTTCCTTAGTCATGGAGAAAGGTTCCATAAGCCTGTTTCTTCTATCCTTAACTCCAGAATCATGTGGCCAAAGCTGCCAAGTTCTGCTGCTTACTGGNGCTGNAACGTGGTCCCCTCATTCAATTACATCTTCACCAGCTTTGTTTTCCTTCACTGACTNAGCTTGGCTGTCCTTGAACTTGCTCTGCAGACCAGGCTGGCCTCAAACTCAGAGATCCACCAGCCTCAGCCTCTGGAGTGCTGGGATTAAAGGTGTTCACCANCACACCCGGCTCTGAGGTTTTCTTTAACTGCTTTTCACAAATTGAAAACTTAGCTGTATGATATCTTGGCTGTAAGAATGATCTTCCAACAATGGTNTGTAACCATTTCTCTTCTCACTGTTCCTTCACTGCACCTCAGTACATAGTTCAAGTTTCTTTATTTTTCTATACACNGCACTTCATAGTCTCTTTTTTATAACTGCACTATTGAGATATAACAAATAGAAGATGGGACATGTTTCATCTATACAACTTTATATATTTAGACCTATGCATGAAATGATGGAATAGCTGTACTCCTGATGCCATTGTCCCAATTGTGGTAGTGATACATCCATTACTCCCAAAAGTTTCCTGCATCCCTACAGGCTATTTTACGGATTGCNTTTATTTTGTTTTGCAGTGAAAACACTAACATGAAGGCCTTGGGATCTTCTCAGTCATAGACTGCTTATCTGGCATACTCAAGGACCTGGGTTCAGTTCTCAGAACTATAAGAAAACAAGACCACTTAACAAGCGATATTGGTGGTTCACATCAGANTGTTACCCATAGACTCAGATGTCTGAATAGTTGGTCTCCAGTTGGTGGCNCTGTTTGGTTAGGTGTCGTAGTTAGGGTTTCTATTGCTGTGAAGAGACACCATGACNATGGCAACTCTTATAAAGAAAACATTTAATTGGGATGGCTTGCTTACAGTTTCAGAGGTTCGGTTCATTATCATCATGGCGGGGAGCATGCCCCAAGTTAGGCAGACATGGTNCTAGAGCTGAGAGTTCTACATCTTGACTAAGAGGCAACAAGAAGTTGACTNACTGACTCACTGGGCAGTATCCTGAGCATGTGAAACCTCAAAGCCCACCCCCACCNTGACACACTTCCTCCAACAAGCCATACCTCCTAATAGTGCCACTCCCTTTGGGGGNCATTTTCTTTCAAACCACAACACGAGGCTTATGAGGTGTGGCCTTANGGGAGGAAGTATGTTGCTGGGGATGGACTTTGAGGTTTAAAAGTCACGTGCCATTTGTTCCTTCTGTTTCCTGCTTGCAGTTTAAGATGTGAGCTCTGAGCTCACTGCTCCAGCTAACACGCCTGCCTGCTGCCACGCNTCCCTGCCATGATGGTGATGGATTCTTATCCTNTGGAACCCTTAGCACAAATAACCCTTCCTTCTATAACTTACTTTGAACTTGTAGACCGTACTAAGAATTTTTTAAGTCTACAATATCATATGATTACCCNTAAGCACTGTGTTGTACAACAGCCCTCTAAGATTTATTCTTCTTAGCCTTAGCCAGGGATTGCTCCCAAAATACCTGGTATTTAGAAGCCAGAGGGTACGGAATTCAAGGTCACCNTCAGCAACATAAGAAGTTTGAGGCAAGTGGACACATAAGACGATAAATAGAACATTATTGCCATCAAACATGCATTCCATTAAAATCTTTATAATTTCTAATCCGGCCTTACTCATATTTTCNGAGACTTAGCTTATTTGAGGCTTTCTTCCTTAGACATGNCTCTTTTTTTTCAGCCTCCCAAGTCTGCAGTAAGAAATTCCAATATGAACCTCAATAATCNCCAATTCCCAATGTCCATGCCCTTGTATAATTTTCTCAAATGTAGGCTTAACCTAGTGGCTTCCTTTTAAGGAACAGACTCTGCTAAAAGCAATGGAACACTGCTTTGGAAATTGTATCACAAAAGGCAATGGCTTCAACCTTGCTCATGTTCTCTCCTTGCCTTACTGCTTGCTCACTGTGATGAAGCAAGTCACCATATTGTAAGCTGTCTCCAAAGAAGCCCATGTAGCCAAATAGGAACTCAGTAGGCAACAGCAACCAGCTGAGGCCTTGAGTCCAACAGTCTGTGAGGAACTGGCATCTGCCTCCCACGTGTGGGAGTTGAAGGGTTGGAAACATTAGAAACATGAGGCCAGCTGAAAGGGAAGAAAATAAAAATAATTGACTTCATCCAGTTAGCCATCTTATCTCCCTTTTTTACCACATCAATCCTGTGCTACAAAGTTAGCAACTTCCAAGTTACAGTGTTAGAATCTAAGGGCCAGAGAAGTTAAGTAAATTGTCCAAAGTTACACTGTAAGTAAGCAAAGTGGTAATGACCTAAACCCTGCTTTCAAAAGCATAAACACCCCCATATTGTTTTTTCTTAGGCTGTGCATAAGGTGTTGNCATTGATTCGTGTTTCCTTTCCTTTAAGGAACATGTGTTGACCAACTTCCTTGTGCCAGCCTCTTTGCCAAGGAAGACACTAGGAGATGTGGCATGAATATGTCCNTAAAGAGGATACTGCTGCATCCAGAATGAAAACTGCCGATTGCAGCCCTTATATTTAAGAATTTTTCTCTTTTGATTTTTCTCATCCTAAATTTTTTTCATCCATGTCCCTGTTGTAGGAGGACAAATATGCATGCACAGACAAGATCGATTTTGTCATATGTAGGAAAGGCAAACTGATGGAATGTGTGAGTTAATGGTGCTTCCAACACCAACATCTATTTAGTAGCTTGCTTTATGGTACAAATTGAACCCATATAACANGTGTGTCTCACTTGTCTCATGTTTCTCTACATGGGACTACAACATTTGGTAGCTGGAGATTTAAAATCTAAATAATATCAATATGAAGACTTGAAAATTCAATTCAACTCATAGGAAGTCCCAAAATATATACATGGTAACAAATATATATAATGAGTAACCATTTTCCACGGCCATTACACAAAGTGCTAGGCATTGATAAATTGTGATTGACAATTTAACATGTCAAGATCTACAGTTGATGCCTTTCAAACAGACATTAGTACAACCAGTACACAATTGCCTAGCACGAACCTGACACCTACTATGTGCCAGGCATTGTGTTAGAATTTAATATGCCTTTTTCCACGAACTCATTCACTTAATAGCTAACTTCAGAGAGTGTGCTGGGATGCTGAGGTTGGGTTAAACACTAAAGGTACAGCAGCCAGCAAACTAAATAGATAGGGCCCTCTCCTCAAATAGCGAGCCATCCAGATAGGCAAAGACAATAAAAACTTAAAGGGTAAGGAGATAACAGATAAGTTTAGTGCTGTTAAGGATAACAGTATGTGAACAGTTAAAATACCCAGTGATCAGGGAAGTGTTTGAGGGGAGTGATAGCTAAGCTAAGGCCTAGAGATCAAGAAGGAAACATCCTTGCAAAGATTTGGAGGCCAAAATTTAAGAGTGGGGGATAAACATGAAGGCCTTAGAAAAGCACGACTGTAGGTAGAGAAGGCATAGAGACCGTTTGTGTTATCTAGACAGCATGGTAGAGTGAGGAGGTGGCCACGGACGTGGAGAAGACACATCCCTCAGAATTAGCCAGTGGCTGAACCAATAGAGCACACTGAAGAGATCAGTGTGGGAAATCACCTGACAGTGTTGGCAAAGCTGTGGTCTCTTTACAATCCCTCACACAGATGAAGAGTCTGACTCATAAGCCTGGGCCCTGGGGTGCCATTGTCCATTGCAGAACGGCAATTCTACTTCGTAACCAGAGTTGCTCTAAATATCTCAGGCTTTTCTCACCTTTTACACCTAGCTTTGGTCTCTTGGTTTTTAATCAAGACTGTAATGTGTACAGACATGAGTTGTGCCCCACCTAACTGGATGAGGGAAGAAACACAGACTGCTGTGGGGTTTTATTATCAGTGAGTATGTTCCATGATGTATGCATGGCATTGGTGCATGTGTGGAGGTCAGACAAGTTTGTGGAGTCATTTCCTCCTTCTACCTTTACATGGATTTCAGTGATTGAATTCAAGTTTCCAGGCTTGNATAGCAATCACTTTTACCCACTGAGCCATCACCAGGCTGACTGTGGAGATTTTAAAGATAGATTGACACATTCTTGGTAGTCTCCCCTTGAAGCTCTAAGTCCCCTACTCTTGAGTATGAGTTTAACTTACATACTTCTGGCAAATAGAATACCCAATGCGATAAAACATGACCTATGAAATATACATTTTATATATACATATATATATATATATATCCCTAACCCTAACCCAATGTATGTGTATATATGTATAAAACCATAACCATAACCCAATGTGTATATATATAAAGTATATATAGAGTGTATATATATATATATATATACACTCTAACCCTAACCCAATGTATAAATACAACTCTAACTTTAACTCTAACCGTAGCCCTTAGCCCTAACCCAATGTGTGTGTATGTGTGTGTCTGTGTGTGTACATATATATATATATATATATAGAGAGAGAGAGAGAGAGAGAGAGAGAGAGAGAAGAGAGAGACCTAATCGAAAACTAGCTGCCATAGCATGAAGACACATAGGCCACCTACAGCCAGGTCCATGTGGCACAGAACCAAGGCCTGGTCAGCTCCAACTATTAGTATGAATGCAATTCCATAAGAGATCTTGATGTCTGGGCCATGGAAAGTGTGAGATAATTGTTATCTAGTGTTTCAAGCCTCCAAGCTTGGGGTGGTTGTTACATAGCAACAATGACTGGTACAACTATGAAAATAAAAACAGTGGTGCCTTGAGTTCTGCAGCAGGCAACCCTTCCCACTTCTATCACTGCCCTGTTACTGCGGCTCCTGTACTTCCTTGGGAGTCTGAAGGAGGAGGGTTGCTGTGTTGAAGACAACTCTTGGCTACATAGTACTAGACCAGCCATAGCAATCTCAGAGAAAGGAGGAGGTAGAAGGAGGAGCAGGAGAAGGAAGAGGAGGACGAGGAGAAGGACTGCTCTTTTGCTCCAGAGATTCACTGATCATTTGTGTCCCAGCAGGATCCTAGTGTCTACTGAGTTCACATCTCTTGGCTTGGGGCAAGAAGTACACTACCTCCAGCTACAACACGCTCCTGAGATGGTTCTGGATAGAATGCACCATTTCGCCTGGATTAAATTACCACAGAAAAATGTGTTTGACTTCAGTGGTTCTACTCATTACTACCACCACCATACTGGTTGTCGAAGAGTACCCAAAGGAATAGCTCTCAGGACCCCTAGGAAGTTTGACACAAAAAAGTTACTGGGCCTCAACACTACAGAGGCTCCTGTGTAATTCTTCAAGACTACATTTGAAAACTCTGACTTTGTATTGGCGCCTGAGTTGCTATGGAAATATCCATAACCTGAACCGGAAGCTAGAGGTCTTGTGTCCTCTTCAACTTAACTCTCTCAAATACAAAATAAACTTACTTTTCCTCTGTGCACTTTCTTGAAAACAATAGCCGAGTGATTTTGCAGAATGTCTGCCAAGAAATAACAATAAAAGTGTATTGAATCTGCACAGGAGACCTTTGTACTTTTAAGAAAGTGGAACTCAACCAGATAGAAGGCCAGTGCTAGGAGTGCATATTTATTTTCTGTGGCGCTCACCACGGCAGCAGTCACTTTAACTGGTGTCTTCTCTAACTGTGGAGAATGTGTGAGTAGCATCTCAATAAATCGATAAGTGACAGCTTTAGGTTAATCAGAAATTGAGGCCGAAAAACTAACAGTTAACAAGAAATATAGCAAAGCAAAAACAGGGCCATTTATTCTGCTAAAAGTTCAACTCTAAGAACAGAACAGTCAGCAGAATTGCCAAGCAGAGTTAGCAATGCTACCTGAGAAGGTTTCTAGCAGAAAAGAGGGAACTGGAGCTTCCTAATTAACACTTCAGCGAATACTAAAATGGCCTTAAAGTAGAGCTTAAAAGGTATTTTAATGAGTTTTCGGCAGGGACTGCTGATGAGCCCTTTTTCATAAGTGAAGGGAAATGTCTCAGAATTAACTGAGGCTTATGATCATCATATTGGAATCATATTTCAGGGAAATAAAACCCTTTGCCGAAAGTTAAACAAAAGGCCCAGCAGGAATACTAATCAAGTTTGTAGCTTATTCTAATAATTCTAAGAGGCAGATTCCTGAAGCCTAAATATTGCAGCATTGTCTCTTTTTAACTTTCCTTCTGAGAAATTATTGGTGCTGGTTCAAAATGTTCTTCTCACACATGACTGAGAAACACAGGAGAGCATACACACACACACACACACACACACACACACACACACACGCACGCACACACGTGCGTGTGCAGCACTTTTGCTAGTTTTTCCTTTAAAGTGCCAACTGGTCACCAGCCTGGCACAGGTTCACAAAACAAGGTCCTGGCCAGCACAGAAGGACAACTTGACAGGTGCACTAATATGGCAGGCATTCATAGGCAGTAACCAACATAAGACTTGCTCAACAGGAAGGATACCATGCCCGGTACTGGAAACCCAGCCAACTATTGAATGCTAGTGAAGTCATGTTACTGAAGGAAAATCTAAAACCTCTAATTTACTTAACTATCAGAATCCCTAACAATAATCTGTAATCATCTGCCCTTATACCCACAGAAACTTGTAGTCTTCACCTCTCATTGAGAAATCTTCTCTTTGCAACAGACAGAGACTACCACAGAAAACCACAATCATTCAAAATGTGGAATTGTGGCACCCAGTCCAGTCCCAATGGATTCATCTACAGAACACTCCTTCACCTGAGGCTCAGGGAACATTGCAGAAGAAGGGGTGGAAAGTTATAAAAACCCAAGGACCATGGGTTTTGCTGTGATATTGTATCTCCTAGTAATGTCAGAAGCTACACCCATAAAGTCTCACCAACATGACTGCCCAAATGTGAACAAGGAGGACACCAATAAGCATGCCAAAGTGGATAGGAAAAGCCTCAACCCTACAAAAAACAATAAGCAACTAAGAAAAGCAGGGAACAGGAGAGGGGGTCTTCCCCAATGAAAAGCATACCAATTGGTTGTGTATGTGTGTGTGTGTGTGCATGTATCTGTGTGTATGTATGTATGTATGTATGTATATATATGCATGCAATAACAATTAGTGAAAAAAGAGGCCATGAATTCGAAGCAGAGTGGGGAGGGGTATTGTGGGAGAGTTTGCATGGAGGAAAAGGAAGGGAGAAATGTTGTGACTATATTATAATCTCAAAAATTAATAAACAAACAAGGTCCTGGCCCAGCTGCACCTGGCCCAGAGGAGCATGGAGCATCTGCAGGTCCTCTCCTTTGTGCTGTAGTGAGGACCCCCATCTCTGCNATGCTTCACTTCAGTCTTCCCATCTGCCTTCCATGTCCCAGAAAATATTCAAGCCCTCCCTCTGACTCCCCTCGCTTTCAGTGCTGACATAGAATATGTCTTATCATTATCTGTCACTTTAGAAAGAGAGGTTAAAAAGAAAATCTTGAAGGTTCAGAACCAATAAGGTTTTTTTTATTATTAAATAAAGGACTGACTCCTTGTCTGTTTCTCTGAAACTCTAATAGCTTTGGCTCCTTCAAGAGACCATGGCGGTTGGTCTGGAAAATCTATATTGATGTTCACAGTTGCCTGGGGGAAAGGAAGACCCTGTATGTCTCAATTTGCTTAGGACAGAACTGGCTTTTGATCATCTGTTAGAAGTGCTTCGTCTTCTGGGAGAACTTTAAGATTAAAGATAAGAATGTAAGAAGTAGTTTCTGGTTTTGTTTCTAAAAATAAGTTACGTGAGTTGTTTCATATTCTAAAATAAATAAATGTTTTGCCATCAAACAAGGTGGGCAAGATTAAAGAATGACCTTTCCTTGAAAATTATTCTTAAAGTCTCTTGAAGAATTTGGGGTCTTCACCTAGACCCTAGATGGAGGCTAAGGGGCAGTGTGCAAAGATGGAAATGTGTAAACATTAGCAGAATAAAAAACGGAACCACTATGTCAGCCCTAGCATAAGTAAAGCCTGGGGTAGACAGACTCTGAGCACAGGACCGGTCTGTGTTATTCGAACATAGCTACAGATAGTATCTTAGTCAGGGTTACTATTGCTGTGATGAAACACCATGATCAATGCAACTTTGGTAGGAAAGGGTTTATTCAGCTTATGCTTCCACATCATTTCATCATCAAAGGATGTCAGGACAGGAACAAGACCCTGGAGGCAGCAGCTGATGCAGAGGCCACAGAGGAGTGCTGCTTACTGGCTTGTTCCTATTGGTTGATCACTCAGCTTTCTTATAAAACCCAGGAACACACCAGCCCAGGGATGGCACCACCCAAGACAGGCTTGGCACTCCCTCATTAATCACTAATTAAGAAAATGCCCTACAGGCTTTCCTACAGCACAGTCTTAGGAAGGTATTTTCTCAATTGAGGGTCCCTCCTCTCTGATGACTCTAACTTCTGTCAAATTGGCATAAATTGTACCAGCCAGTACAGACAGGTACCCACTTTTTAGAAGATGTTTTCTCTATAGTGGTCTGCTTTATAATAATATGTCTTTTCTNTNTGTGTTTATTCTCTAGATGGCTCGTGCCTTAGCACATTTTCACTTCCAAGTCTATCTCTTTTCAACTCTAAGGCCATAGAAAGAAAGGTTTCTCCCCCAGAGTGTTTCTGAAACTCTAAAATTGATCTTTATAGACCATTTGGACCATTTGGGGTAACATTCTAATCCCTAAACTAATCGTAGTGGGTAGGTGAATGCAGCCTTCAGATCAGCCAGGTCTGAACAAGCCTGTTACTGAAGCCAGAGGGAGATTAAGCCCATCTAGGATTCATGAACTAAAAATTGTGGGAGTAAAAGCTGGGAGCCAATGGCAAAGGAGGGGAGATCAGCTCTTCCCTGTAACACTCTTCTGCCGACATCCACAGGTGTCCTCTCTCTACTCAGAAGCAGCGTGGCCATCTATTAGTCACTGAGGCAAAGCTGAGGAGCAAAGAACCGTAACCCTGCCCCCAGCACCATGGTTTGGTTATCATCTGGAGGATTCCATTGTTCCATTTTACTAGTAATGATACAACAAATTCAAATTATATTTAAGCATGTAGATTCATAGCTCTGTTCTCCTACCTTTTCAGGCTCNCCCCAAGATAAACTCACTCACTAGCCAATGAGAATATAGGCGAAAAGTCATAGTGAAGACTGTGACATGGGCTAACTTTGTCCTACTTAGTGCCCCAATCCATCTCCTATGAACTAACATTGAAGGCTTTGACTCTGGCCAAAGCCCCCAGAGATTTCCTAATGGCCTCTACTAACTATGGCTTTGCCTCGAGGAAATTGATCTTACTTGTGTCTCCAAAATCTGGATGCAGAGATGTGAGTCACATTTGGAGATGTCCAATTTTGTTCTGTACCACTCAACCCTCAAGTGAACTATTCTGTACAAATCTACTTTAATTATGTATTAATTCCAATATTATTATATGCAGCACACAACTTCTGTCTATTAAAAATTAATCAGGATCCTATCACTTTTATTTAGTATTCATTATATGGCAACATTCACTTTTTAAAAAGCCTCCAGATAAATGTGTTGCTCTACATAACCAAGTTATGATGTACAGGAAATAGAGCTACCTTCATGAGCCATCTGNCTTTCCCTTTCCCCAGGTCTACAGAGGCCAAGGGAGAACTGGCCAAGCACAGTATTGAGGATTTATATTATTTTGTTTTAGATTATTGTTGGGGCTAGAATGCCAAAATCCTATTCTCATTTGGTCATTNGAGGGAAATATTTTATGCCNTCATCTTCAGCAATCCTGTTCTTGAGCTTCCACAGCAGGGATGCCTTTGTCCAGATGCTGGTAAGAGCCATAATGCTTCATTTCTCCATGCCCATTGCATTGTTTTTCCATGCAAGTAAGTGCAGAAAGTAATGACAAATCTGAAGTAGTGTGTGGGAAGAATCTCATGGGAATGTAAAAAAAAAAAATTTCAGATTTTTTTCTTCAAGATCTAAAAACTTCATCTANTAGTCGTGAAGTTCCAGGTTCATGCCTACCTTATTTAATCCCAACTGTAATTATCCTCATTTATTGAATTTCATGCTTTTTTTACACTTTAGAAGAATTTATATACATGCTCACAAATACTGAACAATACTTTNTTCAGGAGAAGCACGGCTTTAATCTGTAATTCTCAAGGTCAAACAAGGTACAGAGAAACTTTTGAGGTACAATCATCTGTTGACTAACAACAAATCAGCATTTCGGAACTGAGCTGAGTAATACATCTTGGCATGAGTTGAGTAATACATACTGAGTTGAGTAATACATACCATCTTTAACATGGGTGATGCTGCAGCACTTCAGGCTATTGCTTAAAAATATTAGCTTCAACAGCCCAAGTGTCCATCAATTAATGAGTGGATGATGAAAATGTAGTATACATACACAATGGAATTCTATTCAGCTGTAAGAACATGAAATTCACAGGTAAGTGGACAGAATTGGAAAATATTATATAGAGTGAAGTAACTCAAATCCAGAAATATAAATGCTGCATGTTCTCTTTTCTTTGTGGATCCTAGACACAGATCTTAAGGTTTGAATGTGTAACCTGGAATAACCTTAGGAACCAGGAAAATAGGAATGGACCATTTGAAGGGTGAGGGACTAGAAGAAACAGTTCTGGGGGGAAATAGCAGGATACAGGTACTATAAAGGGAAAAAATGAGGCAAGACTTAACTTGGAAGGCAGAAGGAGGGTAATATAGAAGAATAGGAAAGGAAGAGAAGTGAATAATTCTAAGGAGGTTTCCTGACTAGTTTTATGTCAACTTGACACAAGCTAGAGTCATCTGAAAGGAGGCAACCTCAATTGAGAAAATGCTTCATAAGATCCAAATGTAAGGCATTTGATTNGTGATTGATGGGGAAGGCCCAGCCCATTGTGTGTGGTGCTATACCTGGGCTGGTGGTCCTAGGTTCTAGAAGAAAGAAGGCTGAGAAAGCTAAGATGAGCAAGCCAGTAAGCAGCACCCCTCCATGGCCTCTGCATCAGCTCCTGCCTCCAGGTTCCTGCCCTGTTTGAGTAGCTGTCCTGACTTCCTTCAATGATGAACAGTGCTGTGGAAATGTAAGTCAAATAAACACTTTCCTCCCTAAGTTGCTTTGGTCATGGGTGTTTCATCACAGCAATAGTAGCCATAAATAGGACAGGAGAGTTGGAAAACTCATTAGGAAACCTATTATTTTATAAACTTAATTAAAAATACACATATAACATATGCAAAAATATGTGCATGCATATATACAGTTTTAATGCAGTTACACCACATGGTAGATTGTCTAACACAAACTCCCNGGCCGGGTAGGGAATATCTCCCTTTGAGTTGTTGGTTAGGGGATTCCAAAAGACCCCCAAAACAGTATAGGTCATTGCCATAGCTCTTGGTTGCCTGCTAGAACATCAAGGTAAGAGCCTATTGCTTAGACCACACACACTAGCTCTCATAGTGTCAGAAAGCGCTGTGCAAGCTGCTGAGGAGAAAGTTTCCAATAATCCTAACTACCTCTAAAGCCTGGGAACCACAACAATGAAATGAATGACAAGGCATCCCTCAAGGTNCACTTGTATGGTGGCGGCAACAAACAACTGTCAAACTAGACCTAAAGCCCACACAACTGGAGGAAATACATGCCTGGAACTGTCAACCTAGCCAAGAACCNATGGCCAGAGAGGAGAACCTACTGCTGCCATAGTAGTAAAGTAATAAATTTTCCAGTTGCCTTCCAAATGTTCATCCTTATGACCATAGATAGTTACAGTGCTCACATCTCATCAGAGAAGCTGCTTCTTGCAATGGCTAGAGACTGTTAGAAAGATCCACAGCAGTCAAAATGCAGAGAATAAGTGACTGTGGGTTGCCCATCCGAGATACAACATTTATAATATAACCTTTACATCTAAGGTGTAGGAAACATCACAGAACTGTGTGCATGTGTTGGGAGGCAAAGGGGCTGCTGAATTGTAAGGATCCCAGGATCGAAATGACTACAACATGATAGTTTTCTCTGGACAGGACAGCGATGTTGTTCCCATGAACTCTCAACAATAACGATTGCCTGCACTAGACATGCAAAGACCACAATCAATTAACAGACCAACATGGATTGAGGAAAACATCACAAGTCCCCACTTCTAGGTAAAGATCTATAGGTAATCAATGGCTGCTGAGGAAGGAGAATCACGTTTGTTTGTTTGTTTGTTTGTTTGTTTGTTTGCTTTTTCGTGGACAAAACCCAAGTGTTAAGTGCTCAGTCTTAAACACATACAAGTAAGGGCAACACTGATTGGACTCAATAAGGGATGTGCGTGTGTGTGTGTGTGTGTGTGTGTGTGTGTGTGTGTGTGTAATAAATATAGAAGAGGTCAAGAATTTGAGAGGATTTGGAGGGGAAAGTGGGTAGAAATTATATAAATATGGTATATTTATGTATGCAGTCCTCAAATTAACACACACACACACACACACACACATTAGCTTAGAAATAGAAATGACATGAGAAGTTTTCAGAGAATTTTTGTGACTCCTCAATGAGCCATGCCTGCCTGGGTTCCCACTCTACTTTTTCTATTTAGTTGACTCTAGTTAGGTCACAAACAAAAGAAGTGTCAGATGTGCCAGGCCAGCATATCAGGGCAACTGAGCTGACAGAAGTCAAGTGAAGCCAGCAGAGGTAACAGTGAGACAGTGGTGGAAGGTAAGAGATATGAACCATGCAGGGAAGCATCCAGGCTTCCATGAGTTATGGGAATATGAGCGAAAGGTGGGTCAGNAACCCCTTTATCTTTTGTAGCATTTTCTACTCTCTTCACAGACCAAGTTTCTCTGCCTCTCAATCACAGAAAAAAAAAAATAGCCCACGACAGCTCCCCATGCCTCATGGTCACTCTGCATAATCTGGAGATGGATCCATGACAGCTGAACCTTTGGTTTTGAATGAGGGAGTTTATCAACAAACAGCAAGGAACAGCAAAAGAACAAACACCAAATAGAAGATAGAGAGAAACCACAGAGAGGGAGCAGACCATCAAAGCAGCAGTGTACAACATCCCAGAGACAGCTCGAGCAGCCTGATTAACAGAACCAACAAAGGTAAGTGATCAGAATCTTCCAATAGTCATCAGGATTCCCCTAGGGAAGCAGAAGCAGTCAGGGGGAGTTCTAGGTTGCGCTTTCTCTCCATGGAAGAGCTTCCAGCTTCCTTCCCCTTCCCACTGTAGGCATTTTTATGTCACATGGTAAACAACAGTTACCGATGCTGGGAAAGTTTTACCTTCTAGCTGTTCTCAAGGGTGTGACGCTTTTAATACCCTTAACTTTGCGCTGCTTTTCCTTCTCCTGNTTACAAAACAGTGGAGTCACCTTGACCCAAGACGGGGAGGTGTGGTTGGAGGAGATCAGCAGGGATCCTTCTCTGACCCCAAAGTTGGCTTTTAACAGGTTAAATNTCATATGACAATTTACCGATATAATTTCCATTACAATGGTGCATGTCAGCCAAGAAGGAAATTCACTCTCTGCTCTTGGCCTCAATTTCTAATATTCTGATAATTTCTAATATGAGAAATAATCTGCACAAAACTGCCACTGAGAAGTGGGAACACAGAAAACAGAATGTTGGTAGGACCCATCAATGCAGATTAGAAGACAGTGCCGAATGAAAAGTAGTGATCACAGACCAGGCCGTAAGGAATCTTGTATTAGCTGTGCATTCTCCANATAAACAAAAACATAAGCACCACAGAGACAGAACTAGAGATGGAGATAATAGAGATAGAGACAGAGACGGAAGTGGGTATAAAATGCAACTAGGAAAACTGGGAAGTCCTAAGATCCTGTCAGAAAGTTGGAGGACCAGGAGCAGCCGCAGGGTCACTTCCAGGAGAAGACTGATGTCCACTTGAGCAGTCAGGTAGATAAAATTCTCCCACGTGTTGTTCTGTGTGGGTTTCCAACTGATTAGATGAGGCTCACTCATACTGAACCAGAGACAATTAATTGGCTTTCCTCAGTATACTGACTGGGCTCAAATACCGAGCCCTCCAGAAACCACTTTTCAGACTAAAATAGTTTCTCCAAATGTTTGTGTACCCTGGAGGCCCGTCAGGTTGACACACAACA
This sequence comes from Neotoma lepida, assembly GCA_001675575.1. Classification (NCBI taxonomy): domain Eukaryota; kingdom Metazoa; phylum Chordata; class Mammalia; order Rodentia; family Cricetidae; genus Neotoma; species Neotoma lepida. The sequence continues at coordinate 14,359 of LZPO01035103.1, read as the reverse complement.
CTATCACGGGTATACTCCACCACAAATAATACAGACTCTCCTGTAATCTGTACAAACGCATTTAATTAAAGTATTCATATGGTGATATTTAATGATAATGTAGATAAATTATATTAATAATAAACTCTAATCAGAAGGAGAGTAGAATGCCAGACAGATATTTTGCCACAAAAAAAAAGTATTTCTACACTCCAACTGATTGCAGACGCCTCTTAAAAAAAGGAGCAGGTATGTGGAATCCCAGCCCATTTTGCTTGCCAAAAATAATGAAGTATTCAAATTTTCNTGGATTTGCTTGCAATTTTTAGACTTTNCATGCCATTACATTCATCCTGCTGAAAGATGTTTGCTGTCCCTGATTCCCAGACCAAACTGATAGGAATCGACTGGAGACTTCCNACAGCTCTGGATGAGATGGCTTTTTGCATTATTAAGCAGAAGCAGAAGCTAATAAAACTCAATGCTTTAATTCACTAATGAAAAGATAACTTATTAGTGCCTAGTTTACATTATGAAGCAAGTCTGAAAGGTTAAACACTTGTGTCAAATTAAAATACTAGAGTAAAGGTTATTACCATTCATTTCTTGTTGCAAAAAAAATACATGCTGAGGGGGACAGCAAGCTGGCTTAGCAAGCAAAGGTGCTTGCCACCAAGCCTGAGGACCTGAGTTAGATCGCTGCAATGTGCATGGTGGGAGGAAGGAATTGACACCTAAAACTTGTTCTGTGACCTCCACATGCACACACACACACACACACACACACTATAAAAATGCTATAAAAATGTGCTGAGAAAACATAAACAAGTGTAGAATGTTTACTTTTTAAGTTATTTGTTATCACTTACTCATTGAATACCTGAATACCTACTATGTGTTAAGGTCGATCCTAAGTTTGTTTTATTTTTCAGTGCTGGGGATCTTGTGCATGCTGAGCAAACATTCTACCAGTGAGCTACACTCGCAGTCCCATGAACCCAACTGTAGGGAATTGACTTCAGCTAGGTGGCTCTATTAAGTATTATTACTAAGGTCCTGACATTAAAACAAATAATATTGTTCTATCGGTATGTTACTCTTATCAGTGTTGAACAGAATTATTGCTACACAAGTTTCCATTTTGTTTATTTTACTTACTATGAGTGTGTGTGAGAGTGTGTAAGTGCTGTGGCACACTTGTAGAGGCAGAGGATAGCTTTCAGGAGTTAGTTCTCTCCTTCATCCTCCACTGTGGTCTCCAGGAATCAAACTCAGGTCTTTGTGCTGAGTGTCAAGTGCTTTTATCCACTAAGCCATTTACCAGCCCAAGTTCCCATTTTTGAAAGAAGTTCTGATGACTCTTAATAAATAGATATAGAAGTAGATATAGACACACCTCCCAAGAAAATCAGATTCCATTTAAGCTTTTTTATGTGAGGAAAACAGTGCATAGAAAAGCAGAGTTACTCAGGGGTGACCCCACAGGATTANATAATAAAAGTATGACAGACATAGTCTTGTGACTTGGGATCTACAATTTTGCTTCAATATCATACACCAACACTGAATTAATGATTCAAAGTCATGTGACAGTGATGAAATTTCTCCAGACATCCGACTTCAGGAAATAACAGTTATCTTTAATTTTTCAAAATCATATTAACATGGATTGATCCCTCACGTAAAAAAATAAATCTCATTCACATTTGGAGACCCTGTCTATGGTCAAATATATATTCATTTTTATTGCTTTACTAAAATTTGTGCAGTTAATGATGGATGTCAAAAAGCTACAAAAGTAGTTTTGGGGTAACAAGTAATCAATAATGACNCCTAATAAAATACTTACTTGGGTCCATTCCTNTGTGTTGTTGTCACCCACACTGGNTCTGGCTGTCCCTATGACTGGCTGTAACCTCTAGAATGTAACAAAAGTAACATTGAACCAGTGCTAGTCCATGAACGAGCCCAGTTTTCATGCTGGTGTTTTTGGAAACCCCAAAGTATGCTGTGAGAAGTCCAGCTGGCCTGCTAGGGTGAGAGACACCTGCTGTCTTGGGGAGAGAGTAGCCCATCTGAGCCCAGCCTTCCAACCATTTCCCACAAAGTACAAATATAAGTCAAGCCACCTTGAACAGCCAAAGCTCAATCACAAGTCAATGCAACCCCATGAAGATGCCAAGCACAAGCAGCAGTTGAACCNTCCAGCTAAGCCCACACAGCTCAAAGAGTTTTGAAAAATCCATTCTTTCTATTGTTGCATGAAGAGAAACCCAATGAGAAGTTTATAACCATTTGGCCACCATAGAAACTGTAAAGCAGAAGAGGA
>LZPO01035102.1:116198-128884 GCA_001675575.1 Neotoma lepida | reverse complement strand
TTCTTTTTAAAGTTTTATTTATTTATTTATTTATTTATTTATTTATTTATTTATTTAATGTGTTTGGGTATTCTGACTGCACATATATCTGTGTACCACATTCATGCAGTACCTGCAGAGGCCAAAAAGGATGATCATGAGTCACCATGTGGGTGCTGAGTTTCAAATCCTGGTCCTCCAAAAGAACAACCAATGCCCTTAACCATGGATCCATCTCTTCAGTTCTGATAATTTGTTTGTTTGTTTGATTTCTCAAGACAGAGTGTAGCAGTCCTGGCTCTCCTGGACCTCTCTCTGTAGACCAGGCTGCCCTCCACCTGCTTCTGCCTCTCAAGTGCTCGGATTTAAGGCATGCACCACCACCACCCGGCTGATAATTTGTTTTTAAATAAGCTTTCTAGATGTATCTTCAACAGAGTGAAATTTAAGAAGGATTGAATATTACTCAGGGTTCTCTAGAGCAGTGATTCTCCACCTTCCCAGTGTTGTGACCTTTTAATACAGTTCCTCACATTATGGTGACCCCACCTATATAATTATTTTCATTGCTACTTCATAACTAATTTTGCTACTATTATGAATTGTAATGTAAATATGTGTGTTTTCCAATGGTCTAGGTGACCCANGTGANAGGGTCGTTCAACCCTCAATGGGGTCACGACCCACAGGTTGAGAATCACTGCTCTAGAGTAGCAGAATTTATAGAATGAATCTCTCTCTCTCTTTCTCTCTCTTACACACACACATACTCTCTCTCTTACACACACACATACTCTCTCTCTTATCTATCTATCTATCTATCTATCTATCTATCTATCTATCTATCTATCTATCTAAGTGGGTAAATGATATTTGTTGGAATGAGTTACAGGCTCAGTCTAGTTAATCCAACAATGGCTGGCTGTGAACTGAAGTACAAGAATCCATTAGTTGCTTAGTCCACAAGGCTGGNTGTCTCAGCTGGTCTTCTGTATATGCTGGAATCCCAAAGAAGTAGGTTCTAATGCCAGTGAAGGAATGGATGTGTTAGCAATGGAAGACAAGAAGGCAAAAAACAAAAGCTGCCTTCTTTATGTCCTTATATAGACTTCCAGAAGAAGGTACAGCCTAGATAAAAGCTGTGTATTCCCACACCAAGATCTAGATTAAAGGCATCTTCCTGCCTCAAGATCCAGATCAAGGACACATGTCTTCAAGCTCAAAGGTCCAGACTAGAAGTGAATTCACGAAGTTCAAACCAAGCAAAAAATCTCTCACAGGTGTACACTGCATTTCTGGATTTTAGTTCACTCCAGATGTAGTCAAGTTGACAACCAATAATTGCCATCACAAGTCCACCCCTTGTCAACTTGATACACAGTTATATCTCCTTATGTCATTATTAATTTCCAGATGAAAATAATAACCAGGTCATAATAATGCCTAAACATAACTGTCCCACATTCAATTGCAAAAGCATTATATATTTAACCAGGTCATAATTACACCTAATATTATATAACTATCCCTCGTACAACTGCAAATGCATTATAAATTTAGAACAGGTGGCAATGTCCNTGGGGGAATATACTTTTAGTAACTCAAACTTCAATATAATAACCATTGATATTCTCTTAATTGATATTACAACACACGATGAAGAAACTGAAAGAAAACACAATTATCTATACAAATNCATTCTTAAGAAAATACTGCAAAGGCACTCATATCAACTATAATCCCCATTTCTCCAGCTGGTATTTATAACTGCTTTCTTCTACTACCTACTAATATTTCCTCCACCTTCAGCAAGAACCTCAGAAGGTTTTGGCTCATTTTGTGGAGGAGTGACCCATACCTTCATTCCTGATGGTCTGTACCTTTTGTCATCCTGTCTGAATTAAGCTGTTGTAGTTTCCCATTGGCTTTAATCACAGGACATAGTAGCACCAAGAGATGTTGTAAAGGATCTCCTGCATTCCAGACATAAACTTTCTTACCTCCATGGTGGAGAAGCAATCCAATTTCACACGGTAATCTGGATCAATCATCCCTCCTTTCTTAACCTGTTGTTTTAAGGACATTNGAAGCCCCAAATGGCCAGGGGGATGTCTGAGCTTCCAGTTCAATGGAATGTTTGTTGTGACTCTTGGCAGAAGTGCTCCTCCCTCTGGAACCAAAACATCTAGGCTACTAGAACTTAAGGTCATGGGAACAAAAAGTAAATATTTTCCTAATGGGTCACTAGAAGTGATAGTGAGTGGAACTATTCCCCCTTCCCAATCCATAATTCTTCGACCAATGGATCCTGGCCATGAGAGAAACCATATCATATATTGGACGCTGATTCAAAGCATATACTGCCTTTTGGAGAACCCTGCTCCAGACCCCAGGCTATTGCTACCTAATTGGCACTGTAACTGTGGCTTCAAAAGGCCATTCCATCTTCCTATCAGGCCAGCTGCTTCAAGATGGTGGGGAATATGGTAGGACTAGTGGATTCCATGATCAATGGGCCTACTGTTGCACTGTTCTGGCTGTAAAATGAGTTTCTTGGTCAGAAGCAATACTGTGTGGAATACCATGATAAGGCACTCCGTACATCCTTGAGGTGGTGGTTTTGGCAGAAGCATTATATGCAAGAAAGGAAAATCCATAGCCAGAATTAAGTATCTAGTCCAGTAAGGACAAAGCATTGTCCTTTCCATGGAGGGAGTGTTCCAGTGTAGTCAACCTGCTACCAGATTGCTGCCTGGTCACCCCAGGGAATGGTTCCATATCTGGGGATCAATGTTAGTCTCTGCTATTGGCAGATCTGGCACTCAACAGCAGCCACAGCCAGGTCAACCTTGGTGAGTGGAAGTCCATGTTGTCAAGCCCATCCATAAACCCTATCTCTGCCACCATGGCCACTTTTTTCATGGGCCCACTGTGAAAAGACAGGAATGGCTGGGGAAAGAGGATGACTGTCCACATAATGGGTCATTCTATCTACTCGACTACTGAACTCCTCCTCAGCTGAAGTCACCATTTGATGAGCATTTACATGGGACAAAAGATTCCTCACATCCTTTGTGCATTTGGAGAGATCTATCCACATACTTCTTCCCCAGATGTCTTTCTTGCCAATTTTCCAATTAAGCTCTTTTCAAGTCCCTGACCATACAGTCAATCAATTTACTATAGCGGATGAATCAGTGAACAATTATAAATTTGGCCATTTATTCTTCCAAACAAAATATATGACCATGTGTACTGCCCAAAGTTCTGCCCACTGTGAAGATTTCCCTTTACAGGTATCATTCAGGGTTGTTTCAGAAAAGAGTTNCAACCCGCAGTATTACACGAATTTCTAAATGGTCTTATGAATTAAAAACCCAGAGCCAGATATTGGAGTAAATTCTGAAAGATCAGAGAAACAGAACAAGCCACAGCCAACCACCTCACCAACTCCTCAGCTGATCTTGATTCCTCAGACTGAAAGCCTCTGAGTCCGCACCTGAATGGATCTCAGCTGAACTGCTGCTCAAAAGCCTAAAGCTTAAAAAGCCTCTAGTTTCTGGTCCTCACGCCTTATATACCTTTCTGCTTCCTGCCATCACTTGCTGGGATTAAAGGCATGAGTCTTTCCCAAGCAAGACATGGGATCTCAAGTGTTGGGATTAAAGGTGTGTGTGCCACCATTTTCTGGCCTCCATGTCTAATCTAATGGCTGTTCTGTTCTCTGACCCCAGGAAAGCTTTATTAGGGTGCACAATATATCAACCACACTGCAGCCCTCCACTTCTGGTTAGTGCCTAAATAATATGCAGAACCATCAGTAAACCAGGCCCTAGTCTTCTCTTCCTCAGTCAACCAATCACAGGAAATACACTATGAAGCTATAGGTGTACGCTTGGCAACAGACAGCATTGTAAGAAGAATAGAAATCATAGGTATTTGGGCAATTTCTTCTTGAAACTTGCTTGGGCCTTCAGGAACTTCATGGGCTTGATTATGTATATCCTGCTTCCATTTGATAATAGATTGCTGCTGTGCATGTCCTACTTTATGACTCGGTGGACCAGTTAACACTCAGCTTGTGATGNGCAGCTCAGTTTGCATAGGAACTTGTCAAATGTTCAGTATCCAATAAGGCCCAATAGCAGGCAAAGAGCTGTCTTTCAAAGGGGGAATAGTTATCTTCAGATGATAGTAGACCCTTACTCCAAAATCCCAAAGGTCTTTTCTGTGATTCATCTATAGAGGGCTGCCAAAGGCTCCAAACAGCATCCTGATCTGCCACTGACACTCAAGTACCATCTGGTATGCTGGATTATATGGTCCAAGTTGTAGAGAAGCCTGCACAAAAGCCTCGACATGTTGAAGGGACTACTCTCATTTCATGCCCTACATAAAGTTGGCATCTCTCTGAGTCACTTGGTATATGGGCCAGAGTAACACACCCAAGTGAGGCATATGCTGTGTCCACAATTCAAATAGGCCCACTAAATGTTGTGCTTCTTTCTTGGTAGTGGGAGGGGCCTAGGTGCAACAACTTATCCTTTATCTTAGAAAGAATAGCTCTGCATGCCCTCATACCACTGGACTCCTAAGAATTTCACTGAGGTAGAGGCCCTTGGAGTTTGGTTGGACTTATTTCCCATCCTCTGATACACATGTGTGTTATCAATGAATGTAAAATGGTTGCTACTTCCTGCTTACTTTGTCCATTCAGCACAATATCATCAATATAGTACACCAATATGATATTTTGTGGAAGAGACGGGTGATCAAGATCTCTTCAAACTAAGTTATGACACAGACCAGGAGAGTTAATATATCCTTGATATAAAACTATAAAGGTATACGGTCTTGCCAACTGAAAGCAAATTGCTTCTGGTGGTCCTTATGGGCAGGTATCAAGAAAAAGGCATTTGCTAAATCAAAAGCTGCATACCATATATCAAGAGATAAGTTAATCTGTTCAAGTAAGGATACCACATCTGGTATAGCAGCTGCAATCAGAGTCACAACCTGATTGAGATTTTGATAGTCACCTGTCTTTTGTACTGACAAAAAGCAGAGTTAAAGGGAGATGTGATGGGAACTACCACCTCTGAATCTTTCAAGTCCTTGATGGTGGCACTAATTTCTGCAGTTTTTTCCAAGGATGCTACACTGATTTTGATTCACTATTTTCTTTGGCAGAAGCANCTTCCGTTTAGTCTTTCCAACCACAATAACTCTTACTCCACAATTCAGGAAACCAATGTGAGAATTNTGCCAACTTCTAAGTGCATCTTCCCCAATTATGCAATCTGGAATAGGGAAAAGAATGAATTCAGGAAACCACTGAACATACTGTGAGTTGGACTTCAGCCAAAACTCCATTAATCACCTGACCTCCATAAACACCTACTTTAACTGGAGGGCCACAATTATTGCTATGATAGGCCTGGCCGTACTTTTGTTTGGAGGAATATGAACTTTGGAACTTTGGATTAGGAAAGCAGTTGAATGCTTTACATGGGGCATAATGGGCTATACCAATAGGAGCATGGAAGACAGCAGGGATGAGGGTGATTTGAACTATGGGGGCTTGGCTCAAAAGGTTTCAGAGGAGACAAATATTAATAAGTGGCCTAGAGATTATTCTTATGAAGAATGTAGCTGTTTTCTGCCCTTTTCCAAAAAAGAATCTAAGGCATAATTAAAGGGTAATGGATTAACACTTTTCGCTGAGATTTCCAGACAGTCTAATACTGACTGTGTTGTTTGGTTATTAGTTGCCATATTTATGCAAATCTATAATGAAAAAGAGCATGTTGAACAAGGAATAATACAAAATGTACAGTTAGAGGAGAAAAGGGGCACCAAAGTGTAAATAGATTAAAGAAAAGCATGATGCTAAGTAGAATAAAGGGAGTGGTGACCTCAGAACAAGACTCCAGTCAACTAAGCTTACAACTTGTGAAAAAGAATTAAAGAAAAGTGAAATGGAACTAAAGAAAAACTTAGGGCCAGGCATGGTGGTACACAACTTTAATCCCAGCACTCAGAAGGCAGAGGCTGGCAGATCTCTAAATTGAAGGCCAGCCTGGTCTACAAAGTAAGTTCCAGGACAACCAAGCTTAAACAGTGAAGGAAATGATCAAAAACAGAAAGCTGGTGAAGGTGTAATTGAATGAGGAAACCATGTTCCAGCCCCAGCAANCAACAGAACTTGGCAGCTTTGGCCAAGTGGTTCTGGCTTTTGAGTTAAGGATAGAGGAAAGGGGCTATGGAATTTGTCTCTGTGACTAAGGAAAGGCACTGAGTTCAGGCATGTATTAGGGGTATCCATACATGGAGGCCTTATACAGATGATGCCATTGTGTGAAGCTATGTGGGTGAATCCTGGATTGCCTTGAAGATGCCAAGATGTTAGAGATACTAGAATTGTGGGATACCTACTGAGAAAAGCTACTAACAGGAAGTGGAAACAGCCCAAGAGAAAGAAGTATGTTGCAGTCAACAAAGCTGAAAGGAGTTGGAGATCTGAAGAGTACTTTGACANCAGACGTGGAGATGCAGTTTAGAGTTTGCCCTGCTGGTTTTCAGTCTTGCACTGGTCCAATATTTCCTCACTATGCTCCATTTCCTCCCATTTAGAATGATAATGTATATACTGTGCCACTGTATGTTGGAAGTATATGGTTTACTTTTTCATTTTGACTTTGTACAATGTCCTTTAAGCATTGTTGAGACTGTGATGGACTATGGGTAGGAACTTTTGAAGTTTTACTGAATATAATTTTGTATTCTGATATGGATACAAGCCTATGGGGGCCAGGGAGTAGAATGAGGTGGTTTGAATGAAAATGGCCCCATAGGTTCATAGGGAGTGGCATTATTAGGATATGTTGGAGTAGGTGTGGCCTTGTTGGAGGAAGTGGGTCAGTAGGTGTGGGCCTTGAGGTTTAAAATGCTCAAGTCATGCCCAGTGTCACTTTCTCTTTCCACTGTCTGCTGATCTGAATGTAGAACTCTCAGCTACTTCTCCAGCACCATGTCTACATGCATGCTGTCATGTTTCCCACTATGACAATACTGGACTAAGCCTCTTAACCTGTAAGCCATACTCAATTAATTGTTTTCCTTTATAAGAGTTGCCATGGTCATGGAATCTCATCAGAGCAATAATACCCTAGCAAACACTCATTGATTTAGACGCCATCATCATCAACTCTTGTCATCATTGAAACTGGTTTAATAAATTTGTGGGTTTTCCTGACATAGGCTTCTGTTTAGTCTGGGGCACAGTGTGAAGGTGTCTGTATTAGTTAGGATTTCTATTCCTGTGAAGAGACACCATGATCACAGCAACTCTTATAAAAGAAAATATTTGTTGGGGTGGCTTACATTTTCAGCGGTTTAGTCCATTATCATCATGGTGGGACATGGTGGCACACAGGCAGACATGTTGATGGAGAAATAGCTTGGAGTCCTATATCTTGTAGGCAACAGGAAGTAATTTGAGACACTGGGTGTTATTTTGAGCATATATGAGACNCCAAAGCCCACCTCCACAGTGACACACTTCCTCCAACAAGGCCATACTTTGTAATAGTGCCACTCCCTTTGGGGACCATTTTCTATCAAAGCACCACATTCCACCCATGGCTCCCAATGGCCCCCAAAGGCTTGTAGTCATATCGTAATGCAAAAATCCATTCCATTCCCATNTTCTCATATAAAAGTCTCAAANTTATTTAAAACTCTAAAGTTCAAAGTCTTTTCTGAGATTCATGCAATCTCTTAACTGTCGTCCCCTGTAAAATCAAANTGAAAAAGTAGATGATATAATTCCAACATACAATGGCATAGGATGTACATTTCATTCCAAAATGGAGGAAAGGGAGCACAATGAGGAAATACTGGACCAAAGTAAGACTGAAAACCAGCAGGGCATACTCTAAATTCTGCAACTCCATATCTGATGTCAAAATGCTTTTCAGATCTCCAACTCCTTTCAGCTTTGTTGACAGCAACACANTTCTCTTCCTTGTGCTGGTTCCACTCCCTGTTAGCAGCTTTTCTCAGCAGGTATCCTGAAATTCTGGTATCTCCAACATCTTGGTGTCTCCAAGGCATTCTAAGCTTTGCCTACACAGCTTCACACAATGGTCTTTGTATTCCTCCATTCAGGGACANCTCTGACACAAGCCTGGCCTTAGTACCTTTCCTTAGTTACAGAGAAAAACTCCATAACCCTTTTCTTCTATGATTAACTCTAAAGCCAGAACCATGTGGCGGAAGCTGCCATGTTCTGCTGCTTGCTGGAGCTGGAACATGGCNCCCCTNATTCAATTACATCTTCACCAGCTTTCTGTTTTGGATTGTTTCCTTCACTGCCTAAGCTTGGCTNTTCTGGAACTTGTTTTGTAGGCTANGCTGGCCTCAAACTCATAGATCCACCAACTGCTGCCTTCTGAGTGCTGGAATTAAAGGTGTGGACCACCACATCCATCTCTAAGCNTTTCTTTAATTCCTTTCCACAAGTTGGANATTTAGCTGGGTGGGATATTGCCCGGAGGTCACCACTTCNTTTATTCCATATCTTAATCTGTGAATCTCCTTGAACACAGAATTTAGCTCCATTTCATTTCCTGGTGCTCCTTTNGTCCTCAAATTATACATGTGTTTTTCCTTGCTNAGCTTGTTCCTTTTCATTATAAATCTTCAGTAGAGTTAACAGTAGTAACCACACAACAGAGTCAATACTAGGCTGTTTTGAGATTTCCTCTGNCAAAGAAATTAATCCAAAACTCTTCACTTTAGCATCAGGCAGACTCTTTGTANAAGGGCAAAAAGCAGCCACATTCTTCACCAAAATATCACAAGACTGCTCTCTAGGCNACATACTAACATTCTCCTCTGATACCTCATGATTCAAGTACCCACAGTTCAAATCACACTCAGCACACTGTCTTCCATGTTCTCACTAGGATGACTCATTAAGCATCACTTAATGCATNCAACTGCCTTTCTTTCTTTTTTTTTTGATAAACTGACAGATAAATTTATTCTAGATCAGCTGCCTTTCTAATCCACAGTACCAAGGTCCATATTCCTTCAGACAAAAACATGGTCGGGCCTATCACAGCAATACTGAAGTCCCTGGTGCCAAATTCTTTCTTATTTCTGTGAAGAGACACCATGACCACAGCAATTCTTATAAAGGAAAACATTTGTTGGGGTGGCTTACATTTTCAGGGATTTAGTCCATTATCATCATGGTGGGACATGGCATGCAGGCAGACATGGTGCTGAAGAAGTAGCTGAGAGTCCTACATCTTGCAGGCAACAGGAAATTAACTGAGACACTGGACAGTATCTTAAGCATATATAAGACCTCAAAGCCCAACTCCACAGTGACACATTTCCTCCAACAAGGCCACATCCCCTTGGGGGGCNGTTTTGTTTCAAACCACCAAAATGTCCTTTCTAGTCATCCATCTAATTCCTTGGCACCTTCACNTGGTNCCAGCAAGTNCTGAAGAAAGTATCATTTATTATGTAACAAATACAAACAAGCACTATTCTTCTAACTCAAGGAAAGTAAGACTCAGGTCCACTTACAGTGGATCAATGTCCCTTATCCGTGTCTTCCTATTTGTTTCACACAGAATTGCTGAGCTTCTGTAATGAGCAAAGTACTAATCAAAACATCAATGAGAATCCCAAGGGATTTAAGACACATCCCCAAAGGTGATTAGAAACACTTGAATGCAATGATGTAAGCCTATATGCTATGAGGCACTTTTCTCAGCGTTGAGGGGATTCTAATGTGAGCAGGGTATGGGATTAGAGGCACTTGAACGCCAGCATAGGAGACAAGAGGTGACCCTTAAGTCCTTATACTGTAACATACAGCATTAAAAGACTTTCTCATGTCTAAAAACAAGAGAGACAGCCTGAAAGGGGGGCCAGTTTGTATGTTTTCTCAGGGGTTCATTTGTGCTCCCAATGGAGAATAGTTGAGCTGATTTCTAGGAGGCATCTCTTCTTTTCCATTCCATCATTTTGGTTTTCTCTTTGTATAAGAATCTAGATGTGAAATGACAATGGGAACAGATTATTGAAAGAACACCATACTGTTTGTCTGTCCATCAGTGAGGCTGAGCCTTTCTTAGCTTGGAAATCCAAAAGATGGAGTGAGCCATGAAGGTAGAAGGGGCCCCTGATCATCTGTACAACTCTGCCTCTATCCCTCTGTGTGTGTGTGTGTGTGTGTATGTGTGTGTGTGTATGCACATGCACACACACATGCATTACTAGGAATTTTTAATTGAAGTATTTATTCTAAGCATCTGTTTGTTATTTAATATTTATCCACAGTATTATTTTGTGATGGGAATGTCTTTCTGAAAATGTATTGCTCTGATTGGTTGATAAATAAAGCTGTTTGGCCAATGGTGAAGCAGAATAAGGTTAGGTGGGACATTTGAACTAGGGGCAGAGCTGGGCAGACGCCATTCTGCCATCTAGAGAATAACATGTAATGGCACACAAGTAAAGCCACGTGGAACACATGGCGACATAGATTTATAAAATGGGTTAATTTAAGATGTAAGAGCTAGCTATCAAAAAGCCTGCCATGGCCATAGGTTAAAAATGATGTAAGCCGTGTGGTGGTGGTGCACGCCTTTAATCCCAGCACTGGGGAGGCAGAGGCAGGCGGATCTCTGTGAGTTCGAGGCCAGCCTGGACTAGACGAATGAGTCCAGGAAAGGCGCCAAAGCTACACAGAGAAACCCTGTCTGGAAAAACCAAAAAAAAAAATGATGTAAGCTTCTGTGTGTTTACTTGAGTCTAAGTGGCTGTGGGAGCTGGGCAGAATCGGGACTGGACAAACTTGCCTACAATTTTGGTGGAAGATGATGGCCCATTGCTTATGAGTAAAACCCTATAATATCAGGTTATATCTAGTCTTACTAAGTACAATAATACAGATTACTGTGACCACATATAAATTTCTAAATTTTCTGATGGAAAATTAGAAGGGTCCTTTAGAAAGATCTGTAAGTTTGTTGGCTAGTGAAGTTTGGGATGTGATATCTGCAGCCAAGTTTCACAGGAGATCGTCTGAGGTTTTGTTGTTGCAGACAGACTTTTACTGTTCTTTGTGCACAGAGAATTATTCTAGTCTGCAATGTGAACTAAAAGTGATTAAAAGATGAAGTGGATTAATGGTTTACAGACAGAGAGATCCAGGGCAAATCTTGCTTTTCCATGATCGATGGTCTCCAAGTGGAAAATAATAATATGCTTAGAAAGTGCCTGACAAACTTAAAAAAAAAATTGGCCTTCTACCTTCCCATGAGTCAAAATTTCTAAATGCCTTTCTTCTGAAATTATTATATCAAATTGTGTTATTTTTGTTTGGGGATCTGTAAAATGCTGTGAAAAGACACATCTAATAAAACCTCTTTAGAGAAATCACAATCAGCATTTCTAACAGAAGAACAATTGTGGGAGGGAAGATTCTTTTCAGAAAGACAAGAACAATGTCAAGTTTCTGATTTTCAAAGGACTTGCTTAAATAAGGCACAGAAATGAACAGAGGGGAAATATACCAAAAGTTGTGAAATTTTCTCAAGTTTCTCTCAAGACAAAGAAACTATATCCTAAGGTTTGACAGGCTGGAGGGAGTGGNAGNGAGGAGAGAAGAAAGAAGGGATAAAGAGGACTCATTTCTTCGCATGAATGCCAAACTCATCTCCTATCTCCTTGCCTAATTGTGAGTCAAGACCTTTGTTGTATAATTTCGACAAGCAATAGGCAGCTTGTTGATCTCATGGTAGTAAATGTGTCTGTCACTTTGGTTGCACAGGTATTAAGATGACCTGTCCATTTTATGTACAGAGTCAGCCAGCCCTANTCTGCTTTGAACCACACCATCTCCCTGTAGCCANTGACCTGTCCTGGGCCCCATGGAGTTGATTGCCTTGTTTCTTGTAGGACCTATGTTTGGGTTTTCTCAACTCTGCTAGATCATGGACTACTCTCCAATCTGCTTTTCCCTTTGAAAAATGTAGATCTACATCGTTGCTGTGTTGACTTCTACTCTCATTGCCCTTCCATGCTTATTGTTTCTCTTCCTTTAGTCACTGCTAAGGTCATAGGGTTGAAGCCTCAGCACTATTTGTACATGTATCCAGCTTTACTTACAGTCTTTAAACAAAGAGGGACATTTATAAGGATTTTCTGCCATGTTTCCTAGGGCTAGCAATGCCATACTGTCGCCATATCTTTATGTGCAGTCAGCAATGATTCAAGTCCCCATACAAGCAGGCTCAACTTTCTTTTCCTTATTTTCTGCCCTTATATCCCTTTGACTCCACACAGGAAAACTTGAACTCTCTGCACAGTTCCTTATCATACAATTGTCTGGCTGTTTTTTTTACCACATCCCAGAATCCAAGTTATTTGGCATGAAGTTACCCCACATTTGAGATATCACCAGCCCTGTGTAGCATATTCCAAGCTCCATTCAATTTCTTTTCAGCCTCTCTTCAGCAACAACTTAGAAATCTTGTGATTTAGACTAAAGCAGAATCTCCCTTGTAAAAAGACAATGGAAAGGGATAAAGGGTGAAAGTGATGATTAATGTAGTTGAAGTGATATGAATGACAGTGAGAAAATACAACTGTTTTGGCTCTGAACTGGGGATGCAGCCTTC
>LZPO01035102.1:71622-82485 GCA_001675575.1 Neotoma lepida | reverse complement strand
AATATCTATATTTTCCTCCCACAGCAAATTACTAGGGATTTAGTGGTAAGAAATATGTTTGGGTCATAAAAATTTTTTGTGCATGTATTATGATAATTTCCCCTCCCCTCCTCATTTTCTCACAGATCCTTCCCATCTCTCTACCCATTTAACTTCACGTTCTTTCTCTCTCTCAAAAACCCCCACAAACATGAAAATCAAAACAAACTAAAATAAAGAAATCAATAAGACAAAAGATACCAAAACAAAACAAAAACCACACACACACACACACACACACACACACACACACACCACACTCATTCAAAGAAAGAAAGGAAGGAAGGAAGAAAGGAAGGACAAACAAACCGTGGAGTCCATTCTCTGATGGTCAGCTTTTCCTGGCTGTGGGGACTGCCCTGGAGTGTGGTTATTATACACAGTGACACTCCACTGGAGAAAGCTCATTTGGCCTTTCCTAGCAGGTATCAATNGCCAAGAGCCTCTTGGTTAGAAGTAAGACTTTGTTTCTATTTCCTGTTCTCAGTGCTGGGATTTTGTCTGGTTTGAACCTGTGCAGATCTGCTTGTAGTTCATGTATGTATCTGTTCTGCTCTCTACAGAAGATACTGTTTCCTTGGAGTTATTCACCATCCCTGGTTCTTACAGTTTTCCATCTCCTCTTACTCGTGGACCTCTGAGCCTGTAAGGAATGAATTTGATAAAGACATCCCATTTAGGACAGAGTGCTCTGAAGTCTGTCAGTCTCCACACTGTGCCGCTGTGGATCTCTGTTAATTATCATCTATTGTAAGAAGATGCTTCTCTGATGATGGTTGAGTGAGGCACTAATGTATGGGTATAGCAATGTATCATTAGGAGTCATTTTATTTCTATGCTAAATTTGGGTCATTTAATATCCCTCATTGTCTTTTGAAATTATATAGGATGGTGAGTAGCATTAATATGCCCAGCCTACTGAGTAGCTAAAGAAAATTTCTCTGTGCATGTGCCCTGAACAGTTAACTGCCAACAGGTGGGAAATACGACAATTTTACAAAATGTATTTTCTATAAAATTGCCACAAACTTTGCACTAGTGAATTCTAAACAATTGCCGCTAGGAAAAATGCAAAGTTTGGTGTCTGTGATCCTTGGACTACATCTTAATCAGCTGATTGAGAATGATAGTATTTTATGTATATATTGTTATTTTGGAACACATTATTTAATATAAATTATTGATCCATTAACATTTTCCTCATGAAAAATAGCTGTGTAGCTTATAATTGCATGTATCTTATCTGTTGTGGTCTGAGTCTAAAATCTTCCCCACAGGCTTCTGTTTCAATATCCACACATAACTCTTCTAAAAATTTTATCCAGTTGCTTGAATCCACATTAATTCTTTTTTATCTGCAATTTTAATATTTATGAGTAGTTGTATGTAGAAAATTATTTTTCTCTTTTTTTCTCTACCAAAAACTTCTATTTTTTAATCAAGTAAGGCAATCTTTCTCGGAAAGTTTTAGCATACTTATTCTAATATTTTATTGAGAATTTGGCTACATATTCTAGCCTTAAGTTAAAAGAAAAATACAACAACACCAAATCTTTTCTGTTTAGTAGTTCCAATGGCATTTCTGACATTTTACCTAAATAGTCCCAAGGCCCTTAATATTTCAAGACATGAACTTCATTATTTTACAACACAATCTCTATCTAATGACTGATTCCTGCTGTACTCACTAGCTAAGGTAAGGTATGCTCTTTATCACCCATGTTAGGTACAATAAAAAGATTCTATGTCGTTAATACTTGTGCATTTCATCACAACACATCTTTTTCATCCATGCCCTATTAGCTCATTTGGGGCAAGTCATTATTTGGTTGGGATATCATGTTGGACTAAATTGATACCTAACTATTCATCTTGTCTTTTCTTACACATTTCCCACTTTCCAGGAACGATTTTCTTTGAGAGCAAAAGGGATCATGTCATAAACTTCTGCATCTCCAGCTCAACCCCTCATTTGCTATATGATGGAGTGGGCAAGGGAGAGATGCCCTCCCCCATATCCCGTCCCTATCNACCTGTGGCAGGTGGGAGAGTTGGCCCTGAGGTCATGAGAGTAGGAAAGTTGTTCCTGCCCTCACCAGTTCAGCACTCAGGAGATCAGGCCCTGCACCTTGCCCAAGTAATACAGTAAAGCTGACCTTATTGGCTGGGCTGCAGGTGAGTGGGTCCTAGGGGCATGAAAACAGGAGAGTTGATCCTTCCCCCATCATCTGCTNTGTGGTGGTATGGATGAAGAAAGATGCACTTCCCCACCACCCCCTTGCCACGTGTGGTAGGTGGGAGAGCTGGCCTCAAGAGCTAGCTCTGCCCCCTTATTGGCTGCAGCTCACAGGAGAGCAGACGCTGCACCTTGCCTGGGCAACATTCTAGAGCTGACCCTGTTGACAAGGGTGCAGTTGAGCCAGCTTTGAGGGTGTGAGATCAGGAGAGCTGAACCCAAACCCCTCCTCTGCCATGTAGTGGCGTGGGTGAGGGAAAGATGCCCTACCCTCTTGCTTCTTGTCACCTGTGGCAAGCAAGAGAGCANGCCCTGCACCTTGCCAACTACAGTCCTCAGGAGAGCTGGACCTGCACCTTACCAACTACAGTCCTCAGGAGAGCAGGCCGTGCACCTTGCCTAGGTAAAAACAGTAGGCTTGGCCCTGGTGGTGTGGGTACAGGTGAGCTGGCCCTGAGGGTGTATGTCTTAGGGTTTCTATTTTTGTGAACAGACACCATGACCACAGTAACTCTTAGAAAGGAAATATTTAATTGAAGTGGCAGCTTATAGTTTCAGAGGTTTAATCCATTATCATCATGGTGGGGAGCACGGCAANATGCAGGCAGACATGGTGCTGGAGGCATATTGATATACAGGCAACAGAAAGTAGACTGAAACATTGGGCAATATCTTGAGTATATATGTGACCTCAAAGCCCACCTCCATACTGACACACCTCCAACAAGACAACACCTACTCCAACAAGGCCATACTTTCTAATAGTGCCACTCCCTTTGGGGTGCCATTTTCTTTCAGGCCACCATGCTAGAGAACAAGAGAACTAACCTCACTCCTTGCTGCCTGCTACAGAAGGTGAGCTAGCTAGGGCAATGATGGAGAACTTGCCCTGGTGGTACTGATGAGGGAAAACTGGCAGGCTGACCAACCCAGCTAATACCCAGGCCCAGAACCAGGGCTATGAATTAGTATACCCCAATATCTACTTTATGAGCTGCTGGAGCATGTGAAGGGGTTCAGATCTGCAGGATCCAAAGCTGCAGNATCTCAATGACACAAGGCAACAACAGGATATCCAAGAGGAGTCCCAGTGAAAGCCCACTATAGAGGGTGTAGCAGAAGCCAGAGGCCTCAAACAAGATCNACTCATTGTAATGAACACTTACAGGTAAAGATATATGCACTAAAGGGTATACTTTTTGACTGATTGTTTCACATTACAGCTTCCAAGCCAAAATTTTTTGTTATATTAGTTTGTTTTTCTTTTAAATTTTATTTTATTTTGGGGGGATTGCAAGGGCACAGGGCAGATATGAAGGAATGGGGAGATGAATGGGATCAGGATGAATGATGTGAAATCTACAAAGAATCAATAAAAAAATTTTAAAAAAAAGCATTAGATAAAATTTAAAAGGTAAATTATTTGGGTAGAGGCCAGGGTCTCCTGGGAATAAAATTGTCTTTGAGAACAACATACAGAAGAAGAGAAGAAACAAGCAATAAACAAATAGAGATAAGTGGTGGGGCCTTGTTAACCCCCTCCCCTCTGTGGAATGAGTATAGGGGCCTTGTTTAACCCCTTCCCTCTGTGGCAAAGTACAATAGACTGCAATGTCAAAATAGATACATAGCCAGATTAATCAGAAACTCTGTCTTGTATTTCCTGTACAGTGGTAGATCACTTTTTTTCTATAGATTAAGTTTTTCTTGCCAAATTGATAGTTCATTCTATTGAGATTTGCGAATTCCAATCAATTGCCAAATGATGATTATGAATATCCCTCGGCAGGACAAGGATCATTGCTACTTCCTTATTATGATATGCATAATTTATCCAAATAATACTTATTTGTTCAACCCATGCTGGCCGTAATTAACTCCTCTGAAAAATATATTTTTAAATTATTTTTCTTTTCCCTTTCCAATCCCTCCAATATATCCCCTCCTTTTGCTTTCTTTCAAATTTATAGCCTCTTTTTCTTTTCTTTTTTTTCTTTGTGTGTGTGTATGAGAGAGTATAAATAAAACTTGCTCAGCCTATGTGATGTTACTTGTATCTATGTGTTTTCAGGACTAATCGTCTTGTATTGGATAACCAATTTGTGTGCTTGAAATGAACACCTTCACTCTAGGATTTGGATGCAGCCAACACAATATTGTCTATGTATCATTGGGCAACAACTATTGTTGGAAGTGTCCATATCAGTGTGCGAATTTGTGCCTAAAAAGCTGCTTATCCATTTGTGGATCATGGTTTAAATTTTTACTTTCTCAGTATTTCTTTTGTAAAATATTGGTGCATTTTCATAGTTCTTGTGCTAGTCTAAAAATATGAAATATTTTCCACATTATGAAAGGTATTGGTATTTTCTCTTCCAAGTTAAGAATAGACATTNTCTACCTGATGAAAGCAATAACATAGAAATTATACTTTAATATAAATAGATAATTGTAGTTCCATTACTAAACAACAATATAACTATATTATTTGAATCCAATTTAGCCCCTATCAAAAACTGTCACCTAGAAAATTAATACAGAACCTGTGCAAAGACAACCATATATTACTCCAAAATCAGTTATTCCTATAATATTTTATAAGATTTGTGCTAGAAATTCTCTTTGCCATTATATTATAATCCAGATTTAGACAACTCTATCATTGAAAATAATTTCAAATGCTTCATGAAATAAGTTTTAAAAGATATGAAGAACTAACAATTGCATAAGAAATGATGAAGTCAAACTGTAATTGAGAGTAAGGACACAGACAGCTAAGCAGGGTCCCATCTGCCTTTATGTTGATGACGTACTGCTAAAAACCTGTAGATTTAAATGGCTTGGTGATCTTGTGAGAAATAAGGATCAGAGCTCATGAGAATATAGCATAAGGAAAATGACTAGTGAGAAATTCATACCACATGTTTATTTCTCAAGGTTCCTTCAAAATGCTCTGGGGCTTTGAATATATAAGGAGACATAACACACAACACACACACACACACACACACACACACACACACACACACACACACATACACACACACAGACATACCAAAAATACTTCCAATATTGGAAATTCCAAAAGACATAAAAAATTATTGTCAAAATGTTCAAAATCTGAAAGATACTTTCATGTTCCAACAATGATTGTCATTACAGGAAAACACTATTGGTTTGTTTAAAATTAGAATGTGTACTTAATATTAACAAGAAAATGGTTAATTAGGCATGTCAGCCATTTTAAAATACTTCAAAAGAAAATATATGAGCTGGAGGGTGAATCAGAAGATTATTGGGCAAAATAACAAAAATATTTTAAGGGTCAGGAGAGATGGCTTCAGGGGGTATAGACCGATAGAATGTAACATGCAAACATAAGGTCCTGAGCTTATTGTCACACGTAAAGCCAGAAGCAACAGCACATGTCTATAGTGTCTGCATTTCAGCAGTGAGATGAGAGTTGAAGATAGAAGAATTCCCAGATGCTTGCAAGTCAGCTAGCTTGTTGTGGGCAGTGATGACAAATGAGACTGTCAAACATGGTGGATAAAAAGCAAAGACTGACATGGAGACTGTCCCTCTGACATATACATACATGCTGTGTGATGCACATGCATACACTCACATACATAAACATATGGGGAAGGGAGGAGAAAGAGAGAGATCCCTTCAAGAATTATTCTTAAAATTAAAGAGCCAGAGGAACAGGGATTTTGCTGTGAGACTCTGTCTCCACTGCCCAAACATGATCTGAACAAGGACAACAGCAATAGATATGCTAAAGTGGACAGGGGTTTGGGTGCTACAGGGAAGCCCAGGAGGCTTCAGTCCTACAAAGAACTACAGATAACTAAGGGATGTTGAAAGCAAGAGAAACAGTCTTCCTTGGGGAAGAACATGCCAGTTAGTTATTCAGTACCAAATGGTCATCCTTGAAAACATACATACAAGTAGCACTATATAGACTGAGCAAGTCTATATTTATGTATTTAGGGTATATTTATGTGTTTAGGGGTACATATACACACATATTTATATGCATATATCTGTGTAATAACAATGAAAAAGAGGCCATAACTTTGGGAAAGAGGAAAGAAGGATATACAGGAGGGTTTAGAGGAAGGAAAGGGAAGAAGAACATGATGTAACTATATCACAATCTCAAAAATAAATGAAATATTGTTAAAGAGGTAAGATTACATGCACATAGAATCAGAAAAAGAGAAGCATGATGATTTCTGTCCACAAGAAGTCAATGAATCTCAAGGAAATTCTTCCATAAGAATTTTTNTTCAGATAGAACAGCTGAGANAGAAAAATAATACATTTAAAAATCAGTAAATATCACCTTTGTCCAAACTAGAGCATCATAAGCTTTGTCGTTCAATGAGGTAAAGGAAATACTGGCTCTTTTGTGATTAAACATTTCAGAAAAAGTAATTTCATGAAACGCTTTGTAATGCTCCTNTGCCTCAACATCATTCTTTTAGCAGAATAAAGTTTATGAAATGACACTTGGTGATGTTCTGACAGCTAGCAAGAGAGGCACCACATAATTCTGAGGGCTTTCCTCCTTGTTGAGGCTGTTCCTGGATTCTGATTGATTACTAGTTTCCATGGNTTCCTTTTGTGAAATGGGTACCACTTGCCTTTTCTTATGATTCAGAAACCCATTACCTATCCAAAGAAATACTTGGGGATGGTCTGATCTGTCTTCCTAGACAATCCATGGGAGTCTTCTATAGAATATTCAACAGCATGACATCTGACCATGAATCAGACATGTGTCATGGTGGAAACTGAACCGATGATGAGCGTTTAATGAATCGGGAAGAGACAATGCTTCTTTAATTTAAATCCAGTGAAACACTGAATATGAAAATGGTTAGCAGTTTGTTCATAGCAACAGCCCGTGTCTGTCATTCAACCTTCTGCATGGATGATTCTCTGCCTTCTGTTGCCTGATGAAATGAGTATAGCACCCCACTTTTCTAGCTTTCTCCTCTACCATGTCTCTTTCTTAAGGCTGNGAAATGTTCTGCCTCTTTTCCTAACTGGGACCCATAGGGCACCTCTATAGTGCCCTGGCCAGTCAGTCACTACCTCTTTGCTCTATGTGGAGGGGCAATGTTGAAGTAAAAAAGGATCTTTCATCAAAGCAAATAGAACCAATGATGTCTTTGTTCCATATCTCTGTAATTAAGCCCCTGCAGACTCTGGAGTGGCATTGCAATTTTGATAAAGTAAGAAATAGAAAGCCAAACATTGCTTTCCAACTACAAACATCTAATCTGAAAAGCAAACCTAAATATCTGAAAAAGCAACCAATAACAACCATAATGAGGGTATTGCTACATTTACAAACAAATCTTCCTATTAATTTCATGTTCTTTTCATATAGCTTTGACTAATTAGTCTATAGTGACATTTATCTCAGCAGTTTAAGGCTATTAAATGCATAACCTCTTTTACCTTGGTGATGAGGCATTGCTAATCCTTTTCTTGTCTAGGTTTATACTTGAGCAATTTTTAAAGCACTGTAAAATTGCTCTCTCTTTCTCTGAATCTGAAGCACTGGACTCAACTTGGACACATGTCAAACTATTTCCATCCTTTGCCTTTGTGGGTTTTGTTTGCTTGTAGGTTAGCCAGTGTGGATAGCTGTGGTTGTACTCAATAATACTTTATCTTCCTTAAGTGATGAGTTTTAGCTAAATTATGTCTGCTTAAACCACAGACTTATGCTTGTCTCCTGTATTCAGGAATTGATTGTAAGAGAAATGTCAAGGATATGTTCAGAGTGTTACTTATCAACCTGGCTATTTTTTGCCTCATTCTGGAGCTTCTGTTTTTGTGTCAAAAATATGCAGAGCAAAAATAATTGATAAAGTATTTAAGTTTAGAGAATCACATGTATTTACTCACCATTTTATCTTCATTTTATTTTAAATACCTACTCTTTACTCTCGGTTTCAGACAAGAACCTGGTACTAATTCCAGCATTATTAGTAAATATTTGCCCTCCAGTTTTATATTATATGATCTCTATGAGTGATAAGCATGATGGTTTACTTTTTATACCTCCAAAAGTCTAGGACAGCATTTATCCAGGGAAGTCAAATAACTATTCCTCAGTGTTAGGAATTCTTACTGAATAGAATAATGAACTTATTTAAATACACACATTTCCCCAAGAACAGATCTGTGTGTCAAGGCTGGCTACATATTTATAACTCAGTGACTGTGTACTAAATATATAAATGTTATATAGTCAGTTATTGNGATTCAGGTTCTAATTAATATTGTTACATTTGCCATGGTTGCAGACCAATAACTCACTTTTGCTAAAATGTATTATTACTTGGAATAATCACCACTTTATAATTTTAGAGAAAAATTGAAGGGATAAAAGATGAGGAGCTGTATTTCTTTATAATTGAATCCTGTGATTCTTTGCAAATTATCTTCTGTATACAACAAGACTCTTTTTTATCAGACAATGAAAGCCAGAGATGTCCAGTCTAGAGTATACAATGCCATAAGCTCAAGGCAAATGACTGTATTTGCAACACTTACAAACTGCAAGCCCTGAAGATAGTCATGGTACCTTTGCTTCTTGTTGATGAGTAAGGTATATTATTTGGTAATTTGGTGTAAAAAAGAAAGGAAGAATTGACTACTGACACTTGCCACCACCTGTACCCTGACTTGCATAAGGGATTGGTGTTAATTCAGCTATGTTCATAAACATTTCTGGATACTTTTAACTACCTTGCATCAATGTATTTCCTATCAACACTCATGCACAACTTAAGAACTCTGATGAGGTTAGGTTCACGAGTTTCCCAAGGAAGACAGAACATGATGACATCTTTAATAGAAGGCCAAAGACAGAATATATGAAAGAATCTGTTCATAAGCATGTATGTTCCACCATCTTCTGGCTATGCAAATGTTCCTCAGACAACTTTGGAGGCAGAGTTTAAAGTCATGTTGTGGAAAGAAACCATTGGATAGTGATATTAAAGGATTAAGTCATTTGAATTAAAAGGAGTGAGCTTGAGACAGATAAGAAGGATCTTACCTCCAACAGAGAGTTAAAACTATTGACAATGTTAATTTCATAATAGATTTTTATTGTAAGCACGGTTTTATCTCTCTCTCTCTCTCTCTCTCTCTCCCTCTCTCTCTCAATGGGTGAAATAGTCAGGAGTAAGCCTTTTGCTGCTTTGCTGACAGCTGTCAAAATCTTCCCAGACACCCAGCTCAGAGTCAGGTCACTTAGATAAGAGCCAAATGACTGGCTTGAGGCTAGCAAGAAGAGAAGACAGATCTGTAGCTACCATTATTGTCTCTGTGGTCAAAGTGTACAGCAAGGCTGTGAAGAATTTTT
Organism: Neotoma lepida; assembly: GCA_001675575.1. Lineage (NCBI taxonomy): Eukaryota > Metazoa > Chordata > Mammalia > Rodentia > Cricetidae > Neotoma > Neotoma lepida. The sequence continues at coordinate 72,814 of LZPO01035102.1, read as the reverse complement.
CTGCTACTCATGAGAGTACATCCAGAAGGCTACAGCCATAGCGTCAACTCCCACCACTTCTACAGAGAGAGCAAGGACTGTTAGTCAAGAGGTTATGTCTCCAGGGCTTTCTTAATTTGTCCTTGAATAACATTGGCTGTTTAAAGATTGGGTGTCTACCAGCAGACACTGAGATCCATCACTAGTTTAAAAGTGAGAGTTCAGAAGAGCCATGATGACCAGAAGAGACTTTATTATTGAAGAAAACACTAAGTTTTCACCCATTCAATTGAACTTGGCCTCAGAAGACTCTGCTTTGGCCATGATAGCTTCATACTTCAGTGACCTTGCTAAAGCCACTACAGATAACCCAGCTCACATCTTCTCCAGACTGTATCATAACAATTTTCACCCTTGTTACCATTTTCCTTTCCCATGACAGACAATGGTGCATGGCTGGCTGGCTATGAGAGCAACATTCCTCCTACTCTAGGCCGCATTCTTGGAGAGGCCCCCAAACTGCACCCCAGTGACTTAATTACTACTTTTGGTCTTCTGTTAAGGGTAGATTGGGCTAAGGTGGTTGCACAAAGAATAGGTGGCTGCTAAGGCTGTTAACCCCAGTCTCATCCAGCAGCAGCAGTTAGAGGCTGACAAGGGAGTTATAGAGAGTAGCTGAGAGCAGCAAAAGCAGAAATCTAAGAGGAGAAGACTATGAAAGCACTGAGNTGAGGGATGGTGGAGAGGAGAGACAGCAGAAAAGCTATAAACCAGCAGCAGGAAGAGTTTGGAAGCTGATAAAAGAGTTACCACAGCAGCCCAGAGCTGTAATACCATGAGTTGGGGATGGTAAAGGATCTTTTTAATAGTTAGAGTTGAGAATCCCCTTATACTAGAATTAGAACTCTAACATCAGCTTATGGGCCTTTGGGCCACAGACATATCAAAGCTCAAAGCTTTAACACTAAGGGCAAAGGGACTTTCCTGTCTCCTCAAGTTCAGAAATGTTGATACAAAGAGAGCTACATTTCAGCTGTTTAAGAGTTCCATCAGGATAGGGAAGAAGGACCACTAGCCAGTTGCTGAATGGTTGAGAAATTTGAAGCTAACATCTGATCTCCATTTTGCTGAATCAGTCTCCAAAGTGGCCAAGGAAGAAAGGCAAGTATTAGCAGGAAAGCAGAATGATACGGTTTGCTTATGCTTAATATTG
>LZPO01035102.1:0-12136 GCA_001675575.1 Neotoma lepida | reverse complement strand
TTCAGAGCAGCAATGACTCTCTCTCTCTGTCTCTCTCTCTCTCTCTCTCTCTCTCTCTCTCTCTCTCTCTCTCTCTCTGTGTGTGTGTGTGTGTGTGTGTGTGTGTGTGTGTGTGTGTTCCCAAAAGGGCTGAAGGTCAATAACTCAAATATGGTTCTTTAAAGAGGTAACAAATTGAAATGAGACTATTAGGATGGGTCCTATATTATCAGCCTGCCTTTTGTGGCTGTGATAATCACCATAATCAGAAGCAACTTNAGGNGGAAAGGGTTTANTTGGCGTATGTGTCCTGATTACATTCCATCACTGAGGAAAGTCAAGANAGGAACTCAAAAGAGGAGCAAATGAAGAACCATGGGGGAAAGCTGTTTACTACCTTGTTCTCCATTGACTGTTCAGCCTGCTTTCTTATACATCCAAGGGCCACTGGGTAGGATGGCACCAGCCACAAAGGCTGGGCCAGAAGAATTATTTGAGAAAATGCCCTACATATATGCCCTCAGGCCAATCTGATGGAAGCAAGTCTCCAAGTGAAGTTCCTTCTTCNTGGGTTACTCTTGTTTGTGTCCAGTTGACCAAAACTAGCCAGCACAAGACCTAATCTGTTATAACTGATGTCCTTAAACAAAGAGCATATGGGGACATGGAGACGGTCACAAAGGGAAACCCACATGTTGAGATGCAATGGGGACTTCCTGTGAATATGGACAGTTGGAGAGATCTACATATGAGACAGGGAAGACAAAAGATGCTGACGGTCGACCAGAAGCTAGACAGGCATGAGCAGATCTTACTCTCCCTAGAGACCCTTAGAAGTAAACAACCTGCTCTTACCATGATTTTAGGATTCAGGCCCCTGAAATTANAAAGAAAAAAAATGCCATTTCAAGCCACTTATTTTGTGGTGAATTGTTATGGTAGCCCTCAGAAACCAATGCATTAACTTTCAGGAGAGAAGAGTGTCAAAAACCAGGGGACAAGAGTACTGTGGTGCTTTGAATAAGGATGGCCCTTCATAGGCTCATATGTTTACATGATTGGTTTCTAGTTGGAGGACCTGTTTAGGAGGTCAGATCTTATTGAAAGAGGTGTGTCACCGGGGACAGGCTTTGAAGTTTCAAAAGGCTGGTGCCATTCCCAGTATGCTCTTTAAACCTCCTGTTTGTAGATCCTTGTGGATCAGGTTATGAATTCTCANCTATTGTTCNAGTGCCATGTTTATCTGCCTGCTGCCATGGTTGCCACCATGACGGTGATGGATACCTATCCCTCTTGAACTGTAATCCCCAAATAAACCCTTCTATATGTTGCCTTGTTTGTGGTGTCTTTTCACAGCAGTAGAAAAGTAACCAGTACAGAAGCTGAGCCATCTAGAAACTGAAAAAGGAAAGACTCTCCGTGGTACAGCTAACATGTGATATAATCACTGAAAAGACTGAATAACAGTGTTTTCCTCTCAAATGTGTGTGCTGAGTCTTGTCTCAGTTACTTTTTCTTGCTACAATGATAAAAACACCCTGACAAAAGCAACTCAATAAAGAAGGCTTAATTTTGCTCAGTTAAAGGATATAGTCTATCAAGGCAGAGATGGCATAGCTTCAGGAACTTGAAGCTGCTGGTCAGTCACATTGTAGACACAACTAAAGAAGAGAGCAATGCATGCTGGTTCTAGGAAAAAAAGAGAAATGCATGCTGGTTCACAGGTAGCCATCTTCTTTGTATGTAATCCAGGATCTAGGCCAGAGAATGCTCACTTTTAGGATGAGCCTTCCAACCTCAGTTTACTTCATCTAGCCCGGTGGTTCTCAACCTGTGGGTTGCAACTCCTTTGTGGTCACATATCAGATATTTACGTTATAACTCATAACGGTAGCAAAATTAAAGTTATGAAGTAGCAAAGAAATAATTTTATGGTTGAATGTCACCACAACATGAAGAGTTGTATTAAGGGTCACAGCATTAGGAAGGTTGAGAACCACTGATCTAGACAATTCCTACAAGTATGCCTGAAGGTTTATTACCTGGTGATTCTAGATCCTGTCAAGTTGACAATAGTCATTAATCGTCCCAAATCTCTAACCCCTAATGTAACTGTAGATGTAGTTAAGGCCTACGGTAAAGTTGGCTGCAGACGTCAGTATAGGCCCCAATCCAATCCTGTTAGTATCCTTATAAGAGGGGGATGAAATACCAGAAATATCACCTCCTTTTCTCCCTTTATTTTTCTCCACCATGTGATGACACACTAAGAAGATGGCAACTGGCAAGCCACAAACAAAAAGCCCCCACCAGCGACTGCACTGACTAGAACCTTGATTTTATGTCCTCTAGAATCCTTGTGGAATAACTTCATATGATCTGAGTCACACACTCAGCTTTATTTTAATATGGAAGCCCCAAGTAGACTAAGAAAACTTTTGAAACCTATATTGGACACTTGAGCTCCATAGCTGAAAGATAACATACATTGTTTTTCTGTGAGTCTTGAACCTGCAGTGATGTTTTAAAACATCAAGGAAAACAAGCACATTATGTGTCATTAAATTTCCAATACTATCATAGTTGGCATGTAGACTAGCATCACGGTGTACTGTTTATTTTACTTTCCACTTACGTGTGTGTGAGCTCANGTATGCAGTGCCCACAGAAGCGAGAAGNGGGTGCACCCCTAGAGCTAGAGTTAGAATGNTTCGTNAGCTGCCTNATGTGGATGNTGGGAACTGACCTCAAGNCCTATGGAAGAACAGCAAGCACTCTTACCGGCTGTGCTACCTCCCAGCTTCTTAGTGTGCTATGTTTCTGATTCAAAGTCTGTATGTATGCTACAATTGGAGTATATTTTAAACTAAAATAATTCAAAGATGAGCCAAAGACATAAAACATACNCTAGTTGTAGCGTGCATGTAGGCTGTGGATCAGAAACACAGCACCAGAGGCACATGTGCCCAGTAATCACAAGCATAGTGCTAGGAATTTGAAGACACAATAATGGACAATATTTACTGGTTGGTTCAGCCTGGGCTTTAAAAAATCATTTAAATGACNCTATGAAATTTTTTCCTTTAATATCTATTGATTTGGCAACTCTAAAACTCTATGAAAATGACATTTTAGAAAATATTCAAATGATATGGTAAAATTAATATTTGTGCAACATTTCACACCTATAATTTATCTCAGACTATAAATTATTCCTGCCTCCCATGAAGCATGCATGAACTACTGAATCAGCATNTAGAAGATTAATATTAAAAAAATATACCTTCATAGCAACTGGAAAATTTAAAAAATAACACATAAACCAAAGGTCTAAAATAATGTTAACTAAGGTAAACTTCATATTAATAATAATTGAATATTTATAAACCTAAAATGAATGTATTCCTGGGAACAAACCATCAATAAACATTAAAATTTTGTAATTCATATAGCTTCCATCTTCTAGTTCTTTCAAATAATAGCTGAACCACCTTGAGCAAATCTTTAAACATTAATATCTTCACTCTATGAAATAACATAACTTTATTGTCCTATTTTAACTTTAGGTTGTTTAGGTTATCTTTGTGTAGCATTTTATACTGTACTAAATACATTTATTTATATGTATCTTAACAAAATGAGTATTGTTATTATATGCCCTGNAAACTGCACTAGTTGGTGCATATGTATATGTGTCTATGTCCTATACAATGTAATACTTGGTGTGTATGTGTGTGTGTGTCTGCATAACCATGCACACTCATGCAGATGTCATAGGAGATCATCAGATGTCTTCTTCTATTACTCTCTACCTTATTGCCTTGAGGTAGCATCTCTCACTGAACTAAGTGTTCATCATTTCAGCCATCCTTACAGGCTAGTGAGTTCCTGAGATCTGTGGATGTCTTTCCTTAAGTACTGGGGTTATAGGAATGTATGGCTATGCTCAGCTTTTATGTGAGTATTGGAGATTAGAACTCAGATCCTGATGCTTGCATAGCAAGCATTCTTACCCAATGAGCTACCTCTCCAGCCCAGTAACAATCAATTATACAGCTATTTTTCTCCAACTGTTTTACTCAAGTTTGCCATTCACATGTTTTATACACACTCTAAGTTGATGAAGAATATCTCATCAAATGTTCCCATCCACCAGCCTGTTGGTATTAGTCATTAAGACTACTGCTGAAGGATGAAGAGATGAATCAGCAGTTAGAGTACTTACTAGTCTTGCAGAGGACCCAGTTTTCAGCACACACAGAGAGGTTTACAATCACCCATAACTCCAGTTCCAGGCCATGTAACACCTTCTGACCTCCTCAGGCTTCTGTACCCATGAAGCATACACACATACACCTAGACACACATACGTACACATGAAATAAATAAATTTATTTTTATTTTTTTAAACGAGTTGTTCATGTCAGAATGCTGGGAGTAATCTCTCTGGTTATCCCCTTTCTTACTCTGAGGCCCAGGCAGGTATTCATTTACTTGAATTATATTTTATAAAATATTTTATCACATTTATTTATAAATTTTATGTGTTTATATACTACACACACACACACACACACACACACACACATGATGGTGTAGAGTTGATTCTCTCCTTTCTTCTTGTGGGTGCTAGAAAGAACTGAATTTGTGACAAGTAAACTTACCCACTGGGCTGATTTTTTAGTGTCTTGTTGGAGAATTTAATACACAGTCTTGTAAACCCACTTATCTAATTGCTTCAGCTCCATGCCTACTATCCAGTACTCTATCACCATCATCTCCTGCCTAGAACTCAAACTTGTCAACTGTATCAGCTGCTGAAGCTGATTCTCCACATCCCTTCTTCTAGTCAATATATCACTTTGCTGCAGGAAAATAAAATATCAAATAAGAGTCAAAAACTTTCAAAAACTGCATGACTATAGGGGGAAACAGAAAAAAAGTATTCAACAAAACGAGTAAGAAAATTTTGTTTTCCCTTCCGATATTATTTGATGCACTATGGAGGGGAGCACCTCCTTATCTGCCATGTTGCCAAGCACCCACTCTTAGGGCCTTTTGTCTTCTTTTACAAATCTAAAATCCAATATTTTTGAATTTCATAGAGTCACTTTGTATACTTCCTGCTGTATTCTTGTGCCTTTCCATGTCCCTCACCTCTTCTGGTAGGACATACCTGTTTCTGTGTCCTCTAGTAGAAATTCAGAAATATGCAAAGTAACTCTAACTTACCATATTATAAAAATTTGCATTTGTACTATGTTTTTGAATTTTTAACTAAACTTAGACACTCAAGCAACAGCTGCCTGTCTACAATGTTTATATGGTATTTTATATTCTTGAAAATATTGTTCTAGATTGAAGATAATTTGATTCTCAGAACTCATCCATATTTTTGTTTTNCCTCTTGAAAGTTAGGAAAAGATATTTTAAAATTATTGTTACTTTTCCAAATATGTGAGTAAAAATCCATATATAAGGTCTGATATCTTCTCTTCATATGAAATTATAAATGCAAAATGTATCTCTATAACATCTTTTCTATAAATATTATACTGTGCTTTCAATAACGTACGTAAATAAAGTTGAGTGTGTGTAAGAAAGCATACTCACAATTTGTCCAGTATTCTATAAGAGGAAGAAGTAAAATTTGCTTTAAATTTTTTCCTCAACTCCATTTGCTTCTTCTTTGGAAATGGATGTAAGAGTAGAACAAGGGATAATGACAATAGAAATGGTGTTTTCTTCAAGGCTAAGTGAATACACTCTCAGTAACAACCTGGCCTGGATCAGGAAGGCTGTGGCAGAGGGAGAAAGGCACCAGAAACAATGTAGATGACATTAAAATGAATTGACCATGAATAATTTTTTTCTTTCCTTTTCCTTATGAGCTGAATCTTCCGTTAGAGGAAGAAGCATAAAAGAGAAACCAAAACTTAGAAACCTCTGTTATCTGTGCACTTCTAAAGTTCTTGTTACCTAGTTGGATTATGATGAAATAAAAACAGTGGAAGTCCAGCCATGACATTGGGCAGATGCAGTAATCAGCTGGGTCCCCAACTGCCTGGAAAATCTCCAGCAGAAGCATCCCAAATTCACAGAAGGTGATAATCCTCTCCCTGGGGCAATCAACACTTCTAAACAACAAATCAAGAGAAGATGAATTGCATTTCAAGGTTAACTCAGCACAGTTTTCACAGATTTAAAGCAGGGAGAATGGTGCATAATTGGAGGGTAAAGACTGGGTCCACCTTATTATTTTCAGTGTTCTCTTAATTTTATTTGCAATTAATTAAGTATCTGTTCACATTTCAAGCTGCTGGGTCCATAAATTCTTTGTTTTTTCCATGATATCTAGCATTGGTGCCAAGCACATGGGCAGTGCTTGGTGAATAAATATTGAAAGATGAGTATCTGTTTGGGATTGTGTAGTTTGCCATTTCATGAACACAATTAACTGTTTGTGGCTTCTTCTGTACTTTCAAACAATGCATCACATAAGTCTCCTACCAATAGAGTAGATATTAGTAAATGAATCTTCAAACAGGCGTATTGAGGTGTGGTTCAACAGCCATCGTGAACACAAATGGGAGTCGTCATCGTGGAGTGCAGGTTTAAATGCTCAGCTCTACATAAGGGGACATGAAGTTTATGTGTGGCAGAGCACAGGGTTGTCTGCTCAGGGGCAGTGTCTGTCCTAAGGTGAGGAGACACTGGGGAAGGGCATATTGGTCTATTTTTTATCTATTTCTGTTTCTCNGCTGTTACCTGTTTTCATGTTTGGAATCCCTGGACTGACTCCCTTCACTCACTGCCGTGTTCTTCTCACAGTGATCCTAAGAGTGACAGTTCGGAAACACAAATCTGATTTTGTCCTTGCCCTGTTTTTAGTTAGATTTCTCTATTTCTCTAAGAATGAAGATCACAAACCTTGAGCCTGTCATTTGGAAATAATTTGTACTTTTCAGAATATGTGAATCAAAATGAATATATAAGCTCTCATCTCTTCTCATAATATAAAATCATAGGTACAATAATGTATATCCGTAATATCTTTTCTCTAAGCATTNAACTAGGCATTAGGACTGGAGAGATGGCTCAGAGTTTAAGAATACTTGTTGCTCTTGCAGAATACTGGAGGTGGATTCCAAGCNCCTGATGATAAGCAGTTGCAGGCTAAGTCATCATAAAATGTCTTCCAAAACTGATCATTCCAGAAGAGACTTTCTGCAGCTCTGCTGCTTTCATAACCTTTCCATAACACTGTAGATACAGCCCAGCCCCTAACCTATGTACTATACAGACCTTGCTGCCCCCCACTCTACTGTACCAGCTACTTCTTCCCTCCATGGTTCTATATTTTAGCTTTGCCAAACCATCTCCCANGATTTTTTAACAAATATTTGCACATTCTAGATCTTTTGCTATGATCCCCTTTCCCCTCTGCCCTTATGTGAGATTCCAACAGAACTCAGTATAAATGAGTATCATTCTTGTCATTTTATTATGAAGAAATATTTATTAACACATGATACTTTGAAATTCATAATATCATGACAATATATCATGATTACTTACATATGATTATATTATGGTGAAAATTATTTAAAATAAAATACACTTGATGGATACAACTTAATTTTTGCAAAAAAAGTATACTTTGTGAACATTAGTTGATTTCATACAACTTTCAGCAAAGAGAAAATGTAATTTGTAAAACCTTGCTCAAATCTCACCACATAAGTCATGCGTTGTTCTTCAGATCATCCAGTGACTATATCACAGCATTCAGTTCCTCTGGATCTTTCGAGAAAAGCACTGGAAACTCATTAATATAATCTCACTTTTAGTGACTCCTTGAATATCAGCAAAGCCAACATCTGTTTTAAAGGGGTTAAAGATTCTTAAGATTCTCAGTTTCTTTCAATCACACTATTAATACACCCTTAGAGAAACACAAATGAGGGCATTTTTTCCCCACTAATTGAATGTAGGTAAATGTTGTACATTTTAAGACAGTTTGACTTTATAAGTTAAGAATAATACAAAACATTTAGTGAAAGCATTTGTGAGGTTTAATGTATACAATGTATGGAAGAAATATGTATGGGAGATAGTAATTATAAGAGCAATAGGAATTAATGAGTGTGAATTATGAACAGATGGAAAACATTTGATATTTTAAAAAGGAAGTTTCTTTCCAGATTGAAGCAATCACATATTCTCATTAAAAATTAAAAATTATCATAATAATATCATCATAAAAGGTAACAGGATCAGGCCAGGAAAACAAGTAGGCTACTGAGATCTTTACTCTCAAATCTAATCTCTCAGTCTCATCCTCGGGGTGATCTACAGCAGAACACCTGCTGCAGAGCCCCCCACACACCCTCATCTCCAGTGGATCGCACAGATGATCGCCTCTTAACTTTGCTCCCCAGACTCATTGCTTTATCCCAGCTCCCAACCTCCAACTCCAGCAGGCACTTCCTGGGAACCCAGAAGCCAATCCTGTCAGCCAAGCAGGTAGGCAAACTGCAGATCTTAAATTCTCCCTCTATTCCTCCAGGTCCAATGGCCCCATTCTCATCCCCAGCTCTGTAGTAGAAATTCTACTGTGGCCTCTTCACATTCTCTGCCCNGATCCCCAGGGTACAAAGCAGATTCTGGTGGAACATCTTTCTTTCCTCCCTCCTATGGAATCCTTCAACTCCACCTCCTCCAAGCCAAGTCCCATTCCTAAGTGTCAGCTCCAATCTATACACGTTTTATCTGGAAGGGTCCCATCTATCAGGATCCCAGAATTTCCTACCAGATAACACAGAGCTACCACACTCTCCAAAGAACCAGAGAGGATAACAGAAACCAAGGGGAAAACACACAGCTAACAAAGACAACACCAGATATCAGAACCTAGAATTGCAATCTTCCCAAACTCAGTTGCCTAGATACCAGCATAACAAAACAGTAACCACCAGAACAATATGTCTCCACTAGAGCCCAGCAACTCTACCTCAGCAGGCCCTGAGTGCTGTGACATAGCTGAGGCACAAGAAAAAGACCTTCAAATAGCCTATATGAATATGATAAAGGTCCCTAAAGGAGAAATGAATAAATACCTTAAAGAAATCTATGAGAACACAAACAAACAGTGGAAGGAAATAAATAAAACACTGCAAGACCTGAAAGTGGAAATAGCATCAATAAAGAAAACCCAAAATGAGGGAAATCTGGAAATGAAAAATTTAGAAATGGAACAGGAAATATAGAGGCAAGCCTTACCAACAGAATAAAGGAGACAGAAGACAGACTATCCCATGCTCATAAATAATAGGATTAATATAGAAAAAAGTGGCCATCCTAACAAAAGCAATCTACAGAATCAATGCAATCCCCATCAAAATTCCAACATAAATTTTCACAGATCTTNAAAATACAATTTTCAGCTTTACATGGAAACACATACACACAAAAATCCAGGATAGCTAAAACAATCCTGAACAATAAAAGAACTTCTGGAGCTATCACCATCCCTGATTTCAAGTTGTACTACAGAGCTATAATAATAGAAACGGCATGGGACTGGCCACAAAAACAGATGCATTGATCGATGGCATTGAATTGTAAACCCAGATAAAAATCTACACTTATGGACACCTTATTTCTTATAAAGAAGTGATAAATACACATTGGAAAAATGACAGTATTTTCAGAAAATGGTCAAATAGATCCATATTTGCATTAAATTCACCTTGCCTTAAATTCAACCCCAAATGGATCAAAGACCTCAANGTAAACCCAGATACACTGATCCCGATAAAAGAGAAAGTGGGGAATAGCCTTGAATTCATTTGCATAGGAAAAGACTTTCTGAACAGAACATTATAAACACAAGCACTAAAATCAACAATTAATAAATGGGACCTCATGACACTGAGAAGCTTCTGCATGGCAAAGGACATTGTCATTCAGACAAAGCAGCAGCCTACTAAATGAAAAAAATATTTTTACCAACTACACATCTAACAGTGGTCTAATATTCAAAATATAAAGAAATCAAAAAACTAGATATCAAGAAAATAACCCAATTTAAAAATGGTTACAGATATAAACAGAGAATTCTGAAAAGAAAAAAATGAAAATACTAAGAAACATTTAAAGAAATATTCATCATCCATGGCTATCAAGGAAATGCTAATAAAACTACTTTGGAATACCATCTTACTCATGTTAGTATGGCCAAAATCAATAAAAACAAGTGACAGCTCATGCTGGCAAGAATGTGGAGTAAGGGGAACACTCATCCATTGATAGTGGGTATGTAAACTTGTACACTCACATGGAAATCAGGGTGCCAAAGATGGGGAACCAGTCTACCTCAAGATCTAGCTATACCAGTCATGAGTACATACCCAAATGACACTTCTTTCTACCACAGAGATACTTGCTCAACCATTTCATTGCTGCTCTGTTCTTAATAGCCAGAAACTGGAAACAATCTGATGTTCCTCAACAGAAGAATGGATAAAGAAAATATGATACATTTACAAGATGAGTATTACTCATCCATTAAAAAATTAAATCATGCATTTTGCAGGTAAATGGATGGATTTAGAAAACAAATCATACTGGGTGAGGTATCCTAGACCTAGAAAGACAAATGTCATATATATTATATTAACTTTTATGTGTATATTAGATATTAAGTCAATGGTAACCAAGCTACAATCTATAGAGCCACAGAGGATAGGTATAGAGTAAGGGACTAGGGGGAATACATAGATATTGTTAGGAACAGGAATAGAATAGATAGTTATGGATAGATGATGGGGGCTGGACCAGAAGATTAATTGGCAAGGGGGAGGGGAGAGGGTGAGAAGGAGGGATATAAAGAAAGAGAGATAAAATTAAAAGGAATTTGAGGAGTAGTGTGGAAACCTAATATAGTATAAGCTTTCTAAATGTATATACATAGATAAAGGTTATNAACATGAAACCACCATGTAATGGAGTAGATAGTGCCCTAACTGACCCTCTCTTGTCACCAATTAGCTTCNAGCACTAGGNTTGGGTTATACCTAATTGAGTTGTTGGCCAAAGGGATCCCATGGGAATCCCTGAACAATCCAGGCCATTGCCTAGACTAGAAGTTGCTCTCTGCAAAGCCCCATTGCTGAAGACAACATTTACACAACTTATTGAACACAGAGAAGTTGATCTGGTGTCTACATAGAGCCTTCGGCCCTATGTTCTAGAATCGTTAGTACAAGAAGGAACTCAGCAAGCTACCAAAGGAGAAACATAAACATCAACCCAGCCTCAAACCCTCTGATCTATAGTGATATTCTGCCTGCAAGATATGCTAGGACAATAATGCCACAAAGCNTGTGGGAGTAACCAACTAATATCTGCTTTGATTTAAGGCCCACTCCATGAGATGGAACTCATACTGACACTGTGTGGGTGCACAGGGACCTGAGAATAGATAGCCAAGGACCTAGGGTAAAACCAAGTATTACTGTTTAAAAAAAAAAGTAATGATAAAATTACTCTTCTTAATGATACTGTGCTATACTCATAGATCAGTATCTTGCTCAGCCATCACCAGAGAAGCTTCCTCCTGAAGTAGAAGAAAAAAAAATACAGAGACTCACAGCCAGGCATTATGGAGAGAGTGAGAGACCTTGGGACACTCAGTCCTAAACAAAATGTCTCCATCAGTCCCTCCCCTCAGGGCTCAGGGAACCCCATAAAAGGGAAGACAGTATGTAAGAGCCAGAGGAGACAGAGGACACACAAGGCCCTCTAAATCAATATGATCTATGCACATATGAACTAATAGAGACTGAGGTAGCATGGACAGGGCCTGCATGGGTCTGCCCCAGGTCCTCTGTGTATATATTATGTCTTCCAGTTTAATTATTTTATGGGGCTCCTGAGTGTAAAAACGAATACTTGTTGCTTGTGCCTTCTCTTCGGTTCTTCTCCATCTGTTTGCTTGTTTTGCCCAATTTCAATGTGTTAGTGTTATATTATTATGTTTTATATTTATTTTATTTATTAGCATCCCTCAGAAGTCTATTTGGTTTCTAATGAAAGACAGAAAGGTGGTCAATCCACATGGGAGAAGAGGTAGAGAGGAACTTGGAGCTGAAGC
>LZPO01035101.1:43922-63997 GCA_001675575.1 Neotoma lepida | reverse complement strand
GACTTGACAATCAGTCTTCTGCCGGCCAGGGGGATTTTTGTGAACCTTGCTGAGTATATTGTGGTGTAGGGGTCGGAGAATGTGAGTTTGTATAAACGGTTCTTTACCATGCCAGATTTAGTTGTTNGCTCCAAGAAAAAACACACACACACACACACCTCCCAATTATCAGTGTCAGGACAACCTAAACTCACTTACCCACAGCAGGGAGCTGCCAGCCAGTAGAACTGTATTTCTGGAGCCACTCACAGGGGCTTGTGAGGCTTACAGCAACTGTAAGAACTCCTCATTGCCCCTGGGTCCTGGAATGCTGCTCCCTTAGGAAAGAGAAGGGACCAGGGTCTCTATGGGTCTTGTGCTTCTCCTTTTCCTTCACTGTCCTCCCATCCCCCACTTCTCAGCATCTTGTGAATCTCCAGTCTCCATCCACCCTCATTTTTTCTGTTTCCTTTTCTGCTATTCCTTCCTTCCATCCTTGGAAAACCTGTTCTCAAATGCCACAGTGAAGAGAGATGTTCCCAAAGAGAACCCTCTCTTCCCATCTCACCCTACTGACTCACAAAACTGACAATAACTTAGGTGGAGAAGAAAACTCTAAAGGTTAGTCGAATCATTTCCTGAGTTTGTATCTTGTTCTCAAGCAATGCCCTGAAGGAACACAAGTGCCAAGGACTGGAGTCTAATTAAGTTTAGCATATGTCATTTTCTAGCTTTTTTTTTCAGTCTTTCAAAGAGAAAATAATTGTAATAAAACTACTTCACAGGCCTGTTTGAAATTTAATGAGATAATTTGTGCAAAGGGCTTGCTTAGTACACTGCCACATCAAAAATATACAATAAACATTTTTCTTAACATTCCCTTTTGCAAAAACTAGAAAATCTTCTGCTTGTCAAATTTTATTTATGGAAATTATAAGGTCTTGCCAGCCTAGTTTCTGCCCTGTTTTTGTTTCTTCATCTCTCCATGAATAACATGCTGTGGTAGTTAGGTTTTTGTCAATNTAAGACAAACTAGAATCACTTGGAAGAAAAGACTCTCACTTGGGGAATTGTCTCTATCAGATTGGCCGGTAGGACATGTCTGTGGGACTTTTTCTTGACTGATGATTAATGTGAGAGGGGCTACCATAATGTGGGCAGTGCCATCCCTATGCAGGTGGTCCTAGATTGTATAAGAAAGAAGGCTGAGCAAGTCGTAAGAGCAAGCCGGTAAGCAGTGTTCCTCTGGGGTCTCTGCTTCAGTTCCTGTATCCAGGTTCTTGCCTTGGGTTCCTGCCGTGACTTGCCTTCATGGTGGACTGTAAACTGGAAGGGGAAATAAACCTTTCCTTCCCAAGCTGCTTTTGAACATGGCATCTTTGACAGAGTTAGAGAGCAAACTAGGACATATACTGTGAAATGTCAATAACTTATGTTAACTGGAACTAGTGTGATAAGATTCTTATCACATCAATATTAGCAGACTTTGAACATAGCATGCAATAGCTACTCCCTAGGGCCTGGAAAGACACTTCAGAAGTTAGGAGCACTTGGTGCTTTTACAGAAGACCTAAGTTTGGTTCCCAGTAGCTACATCAGGAAGTTCCCAACCTCCTGTAACTCCAGCTCTGTGGGATCGAATGCCCTCTTCTGATCTCTCTGGGCACCTGCATTCATATGCATATCTACACATAGACACACAAGCAGATACATAATTAAATATAAAATAAATCTTAAAAAAATCTTCTCCTTGTTGTGAAGGTGTGTGATGCTCTAATGAGTGATAAAATATAGGAGAAGCATTAGACATGGAATTGGAGTTTTCAAACTTTCCTGAGTTGGCAATGAAGTATTTAAAAGATGTTAGCAGATTTTAATGTGACTAAAACTATATAAATTAAACTATGGCTTGGAAATTTGCACTCACTTTTATTTCCTTGATGCATGTATTTTACATATGAAAAACCGAGGCAAGAAAAAAGTAAACAATGTGAGGTATAAACAAGACTGAGTTTCATTGCTTCGTGTATCAGATGACTGATATGAAAAGGTGAGTGCAAAATGGCAAAAAGAAGATATAAGAAAGCATGTCTTGATCAAGGATCAAAATTTATTCGAAGCAAAATAAGACTAGTTCTTCTGCTAAACTTAAAATGATTTTGAAAGTAAAGATCTCAAAATAAGTATTTGGTATTTATGGTTAAAGCAAAGCAACACCAGAGGAAAGTGTCACTGGAAAATGACATAATGGGTTTGCTGCTGCTAGCAAAGTCAATCTCTTACTCAACCTGATTTCAGAAAAAAAGTGTGCTGTGTATGTGAATATGTGTATATATACACAAATTCTTGTGTATAANCATACATATACCTAACACAGAAAGCAATGTCGATATTTTGCATATTTTCTTAAAACAGATAAAATGTTTTAGATGATAATAAAGGTTCAACAGTCACCTCAAAGCCTGATTACTTTGAGAAAATGCTGGCAGGAAGTAAGAGCTGCCTGATGCTAATTTACTCAGATTTGGCCAGAATGCCGCTGAAAACAGCGCACGAATGTAGAGCTTTTGTTTCAAGACAGGTATCATCAAATAAATAAATTTAACAAACACTGTATGTATGTCCGTGTGTGTGTGTGTGTGTGTGTGTGTGTGTGTGTGTGATCTAAATGTATTTTAGATAGCTTAATGAAAGTGCAACCTATTTACTCCATTGATTTCATACTTTATGCATGCATATTAAGGAGAACATAGGAATTAAAAGACAAAAATAAGAGGATTTGAGCAATGAAATTACAAAAATGATGCACAAATTCTATTTCTGGACATTCATTCATTCATTCATTCATTCATTCATTATTTAGGCATAATTCATGTTACAGGTATGTATTGAAGACCCAGGCTTGTAGAAGTGGCCAAGTTGAAGTTACTATAAAGAAATCAGAGTAGATAGAGTCAGCATAAGTCCAAACTCAGATAAGAGACAAGGGTATGAACANTACACTGAGCACATGATTAGGTTTGGGTTTTAATGTGAAGGACGTGAGTAGTCACTGGAATGTTTTGAAGAGCATGTGACATAATTCACAGTTTAGAGAAATTATCCCAACCATTGCTCCACATAACACCATGGTGACTGAACATTGGTGTGAAATAATCCTCTTGTACACTGTAAAGGTTTGTCACTTGAATTGGTTTAATAAAACACTGATGGGCCAGTAGCCATGCAGGAAGTATAGGTGGGGTGACCAAACTAAGGATGATGGAGGGAGAAGAGCAGAGTCAGGAGTCACCAGTCAGATACAGAAGGTATAGGAGATAAACATGCCATGCTAATAAAGGTACCACCATGTAGTAAAGCATAAATAGAAATACGAGTTAATTTAAATGTAAGAGTTAGCTAATAACAAGCTTGAGCTATTGTCCAAGCATTTGTAATTCATATAAGCCTCTGTGTGCTTATTTGGGACTGGGGCAATCCACACAGGAAACAGTTTACATATGGCATTCCAACTTGTGGCCAAAATTTCCACATAAAACCCTGAAAAAGCTTAAAAAAGGATTCTAGATACACAAGAATTAATTCAAGCATGGCTTCTTGACAGTTGGCTCCTTGGTAGCTGCCTTTTCTCTGATGGGCTCTGTTTGCTGGCAGCAAGCAGAGGCATGGCTCATTTAAGAGACAACTTCCTGGCTCAGTGCTAGTGGCAAAAAATGGACAGCTCTTTTAAGAGGCCCTGCTACAAAACATTTAAATGGTGTTTATGAGCAGCCAGTGGCATGCTACTCAGTGGTGGCATGGACATAGAAACCTCCCAGAGCTGGGGCAGTAAACATGCCTCCACCATGAGACTAGACTCTCAGGGAACTGAAGGGGAGGAGCCAGCACTAGCATGCCATGATCTAAGTTACACAGCAGTTTTCGGCTCATGCAGACAGAAAAGGTTACAGATGTGCAGTAAGGACAGATTCAGACAAAAAGAGCCTCTAAACTGGTCACAGTGTGTTTTAAAAAATATATGTAGGCTTGGGAGAGAAAAGAAAAAGGGTAGAGAAAGTCCATTAAAAAGGAAGACTAATAAAAAAATATAAGCCATGTAAAAATGGAAAATATACAAAGAGACTGGATACTGTATGTTATTGTGTTGTTTTTAAAATTTTTGACTGTTAATGAACAAATGATAACTGATGAGAGACATTTGATTATAAAAGCTTCTAGATTAAACCTACCTATATATTTTTAAAATACCTTGACTTCAAAATTTAAGTCAGAAAATATGCTACTTTGGGAAAGAGGTTCTGCTCTTATTTCTACAGGAAATGAGAGGCTATGAATTCATTCTGGGAAAAGAAAAATCCCCCCTGAAAAATCTCCAATGGGAACAAATGCAGATGGCCCAGATGATACAATGTTTCAGAGTGCCTCTGTTGCAATTTCCTCTGAGTTCTGCATCCAGAACAGCTTCAAAGCTGCTGGCTGAGATGATCCAGCTTCACAGAACACTCCAGTCAGGACTTGACCATAATCCTTAATTTTCTCCGGGTACCCTAATGATTACCAATGCCTCAATCAGCAGGAAGTAGTCTAGAGAACTACCCCCACATTCCCAAAAATAAATTATGAGTATTTGTCATTGTTTAGGGGGTTGGTTACAAGTTATTATTGGTAATGGTCAGGAAAAAAAAAGCTGAACAAAGGAGATTAGATTCAGATATCTTGTTGTAAAAAGAAAAATGGGGATATAGAAATTATAGGATAAAAGGGTAGATTACTGAATCTACTTTAATTCAAAAAACAACTATTAATCTTACATATTTTACATTAGTATGGATTTTGATTTATTGATACAAATTTAAAGTTAATTTTGTTATAGTGTATATATATTTCTACTCTCATTTAGGGTATTATGTTTATGCAGCTCATTTAAAATGTAATATATAATTAAGAAATACAGATTAATAGCCATCTATAATAACAAACTTATAGTCATGTTAGTTAGGTTTTCAAGGTCATATAGAGATATATTTCAGATAGAATGGCAATCTTCAAATACTTCAAAGACCTATAGAATATGGTATTTAAAATGTTTTAATAATTCAAACTTTTCTCAACAACGAGACACATCTGCTCCTGGCAGCACCAATTATTTCAAAGAAGATGGTGGGCATCATCATCTTTGGATGCCAAAGACCAAACACCATATGGAGTTTGCTTTCTTTATGGCAAAAGGTAGCCATTTGAGCAAAGAAACTGCCCTTGCCTCTATTGCTGACAGTATACTGTCCAAAATGGACCAGCAGGACACAAGAAAGGTGACTGCCAAACTTTGCCAAGACAAAGTAGGACAGTCCTTCAAAATTCCCTGCTTCACAAGAATATGCTATCAGATATGCTAGGCCTATAGGCCAGAGTTGGATGCCCCAAAATTACAGAGGAACTTTGGATGACTGTCTAGGCAGCAAGATGTCCCTGTCATTAGGTAACATTTCACCCTTCTGGGATTTTTGATGGAGCTGAAGACTAGATAGTTATGATTATAGTTTTCCTTAGTTATGATTAAAAGGTTAAATTATATATGAAACTTTAGACTCACCAAGATAAGATGGATAATTGAGTGTTTTCTCTGNTTTTGTCAAATACAAATAAATGAGATATTGTAAATATAATTCCTGCTTGATAACTGTTTTGTTGTATGTAATTTTACTATGTTAAAGTTAAAAGCTTCCTTTTTGATTAGACAGAAAGGGGGGAATGCTGTAGGATAATCCTCTTGTACACTGTAAAGATTTGTCACTCGAATTGGTTTAATAAAATGCTGATGGGCCAGTAGTCAGGCAGGAAATACAGGTAGGGCAAACAAACTAAGGATGATGGGAAGGAGAAGGGTGGAGTCAGGAGCTGCCAGCCAGATGCAGAGGGAACAGGAAATGAGCATACCACGCTAATAAAGGTACCACCATGTGGCAAAGCATAAATAGAAACATGGGTTAATTTAACTAATAACAAGCCTGATCTATTGGCCAAGTGTTTACAATTCATATAAACCTCTGTGTGTTTATATGGTACTGGGTTGGGCAGGACAGGAAATGTCTATGTACAGAATATTGCATTTTTAGGAGCTTATGATGTTATGACTACAGATACACACAATTCTGGGACAGGTTAGGCATGTGCCTCTAAATAGCAAAATTTGCTCTAAAAATATAGAAGAAACACTTACTTGTTAAGAAAATATTTAAATATTACATAGGTTATTTCAAAATCCCC
Organism: Neotoma lepida; assembly: GCA_001675575.1. Classification (NCBI taxonomy): domain Eukaryota; kingdom Metazoa; phylum Chordata; class Mammalia; order Rodentia; family Cricetidae; genus Neotoma; species Neotoma lepida. Next base: position 57,751 of record LZPO01035101.1, on the reverse strand, counting down.
ATAAGTATAAATTTCAATTAAAATATTTTAATGATATTTCATGTTTGTAACAGTTCAGTATTTGATCATATCAGATAGGAGAAAGATTAAAAAAAAACAGAAAATTTAATTGATAATGCCACAATCTATGTAACAGAACGTCAGCACACAGATAATAAAATTTAAAGTCATTCTTATTAGATTCATCAACATTATGCCTTCTGAATTACATGCATGAATATTTTATGAATAAAATATAATACAACTAATTGTGTATTAGATAATATTACTAACTGGGCTGATTTAGAACCTTTTACATTTAACTCTGAGTTATGTGTCTATGTGTGTGCGCGTGTCGATTTGTGCATATGACTGCCATGCCTGTGGGGTCTGGAAGAGAGTATCAGATCCTTGGGAGCTGGAATTACAGGCAGTTGTGAGCCACCTGACATGGGTGCTGGGATTCAACTCAGGTCCGCTGAAAGAGAAGTGAATGCTCTAAATCACTGAGCCATCATTCCAGCCCCCGAGTTAGAACTTGTGAGACTAAAATTTCTATCACATTTTACCAAGATTTTATGTCAGCAGCTAGCATAAAACCTAGGATGTTCCAAGAGAACCCGTATTGAATTTCAGCACCGCGGACAGCACCACACTCTGTGACTTAGTTTCTGCCCCTGCTTGATGAAGCTGGCATTAACAAAAAGACAGACCTACCTTTTTTTATTTCAAGTGGGTTATCACCCAGAATTTCATAAACAATTGTAGAAAATTAAGTAAGCAAACTAATATATATTGAACAGATCATACTCGCAGTAAAACTTTGGTTTTTTTTACTTATTTAACAAGTGGGAAATTTTTAATTCTGCTCCTACCCTCCTAATGAGACCTAGCTTCACACTATAGAATAGCACAATTATCACATCTCAGATTGCCGGTCCATTTTGAAATGTTTCAGAAAGCTTGAATTGACTGAAGATTTTTCTTCTCATTGATTCATTATTCTGTTAATCACAAACATATCTGTTAGGAAAACATACTTCTCCACAGAGATGACTAATAATGGTAAGATTAATTGTTATAATTATTTTCATATAGTAATTTTTAGTAATGTTAAACTTAGATTTTATTTAAATATAATAAAAACAAATCAAACAACCCCCAAAAGTTGAACTATAATTTTTAAAATTCATAATATAATGACTTTTCAATGTTTACTTTGTAACTAATTAGAGGAGTTGGATTCAAATACATTAGAATTGTTAACTATATACACCATTTAATCTTATTGAATGCTATTCTACCAAAGGAGCTTGCATTACAGTGATTCCATTTGCGACCAGGAGATGGAGCTGTCACGCAAGCTGCTCTCTTACATTTATTTATTTATTTATTTTAATTTAGCATGCTGTTTTCTAACAGACAGTGGGGTACCATCGAGTGAGTGAGTGTCAGAACAGAAAGCTAAGGCAGAAGCAGAGAGGATGCAGTGATCGCCCTGTCTTGGCTTTTCTTCTTTAGTAAGGATATTGCACATGTGAGATTTTACTTTCTGCTGTAGGCTGAATTCTAGAGACCTGCACTGGATACTGTTATATTCATCACGCACATGGATTCTCTGCTATGATTACCATTCCCTTTATTTCAGGTAAGCAAGCATGATTCTATTTTTTGTCGCATCGGTGAATCACTATTCTGCCAAATGATGGCATTTAAATTAAGATGTGCTTTGTGATCTTGTATTCAAACTCAAATGGTTCAAATGCTCTAATTCTGGCTGTTCTGTATTTTAAAAATCTTCCTATGCTAAAATGATCACCGGCTGTGCCATGTTGTATTTTAATGTTTCTCCGGCTTCTCAGCCTTTCATGTCAGTGCCTGTATTTGTTTAACTTCGAAAGATAAGCTTTCAGAGTGAGGGATGGGCCTTCTTCTCACAAGGGAAATACTGATGCCTAATGTATTGAACAAATCATAGAGATGTAATGAAGCAGATTAACATGGCAGTGTCTCTGCCAGAGCCCACGGCTGAGCCCCTGATCACAGCCTCAGAGGCACTCCAGCATCCTAAGCCCAAGGCCTTTTGAACAATTGCTGCTGCTGGGATATTGGGAGTCTGTAATGCTTTTGTTTTAACCTTTCAGAATGGTATGTAAGTCACTTCTCTCCCACGAGTGAAGATTGATGTAATGTGTTTAATAGACTCCGAGTGACAGGATTGGACTCCCCCTCCCCCCATATGAGGAGAACAGTGAAAACTAATTAATTGCTGGGGGAAATGGATTTTCCTTATTTATGGAAAAAAAAGGACAGTGAACATTTAGAATAGTTCATATTGTGGAAGGTGTTAACATTTTAAATGGTTTTAGGACATGTGATGTTAGCTGTGCTGAAGAGTGGAATGACTCAGGAGGTGGAAATGGCATGCAACAACCTTTTTTTTTCCTCCTGCTTCCTATGATTTTTCATAAAGGTTCTTTTATGGTTATCAGTATAATCAGAGAAGGAAATACAGAAATGTNACATTCAAAAGATGTGGTTAAAATTTGGCTCAACATCTGGCTTGATGCTAATGAATTTTTAAATATATATAAAAATATTTTTGTAAGATTGTTAGCTGCTTCACTCCCTGTTTTAGAGAGAGAGAGAGACAGAGACAGAGACAGAGACAGAGAGTGTTGTGTGTATGTGTTGTGTGTGTGTGGGTGGCAGGCAGTGGGGTGCAGGCATTCAGGACGTTTCTAGCTCAGTCATCATTTTCCTATAAAAAGGTAGTTTGCTGTGTCTGAGGTTGGGAAAGCTGTGGGTTTTCTGAGATGTTTAAGAATACTGAAAAATATAATTTGATTATGCAGAATCTACGAAGAGTTTTCAGTTATATGTAGTTCAATACATAGGATGACTTCAGAATCACAGATTTCTATTTAGTGTGCATCTATCTTCCATTTAGAAAAGAGCACCAATGGCTGACAGGTTACATGGATTTTACATTAGGTGGATTATTACACTCAGAGTCCAGGCTCAATTAAAAGCAGCAAGTAAGACTAGTATCCTGATTGGCAGTCTTTAGTATCTTCTACACTGTGAACACACCCAAATGGTACATTCCAGGTGTGCTGATATTGACTCTGGTCCATGTTGACTTGACAAATTCTGTAAAATAGTTTCTTTCAGTGTACATTATCATATNCAGAATTAAGTTTTCTTTCCAAAGCCACAGGAAAACTGCTTAAGTAAGCAGTTATAGAGATTGTACTCCTTAATATTGTGTTTTCACTTTAGATTAAGAATACTATTTACTGAGGGGCGGTGGTGGCACACGCCTTTAATCCCAGCACTCGGGAGGCAGAGGCAGGTGGATCTCTGTGAGTTCAAGGCCAGCCTGGGCTACCAAGTGAGTTCCAGGAAAGGTGCCAAAGCTACACAGAGAAACCCTGTCTCGAAAACACACACACACACACACACACACACACACGCACACAAAGAATACTATCTACCTTGTGCGCATGAATGACATAGGCTGGCTTATAGAAGCTCATTATTCTATCTCTTCTAACTCATAGAATACTCCACATATAGAGAGAGTAATTTGTGGCTACTTAGATGGCACTGGGTACAGATTATATACTATTTCTTCAATATCTGGAGAAAATAAGGGGATTAACATATGTCATTTCTACATAAATATTTGTGAAATACCATGTCTTTATCCAAAAATGATTCAGGGTAGGGACTGAAAAGTAACTAGAGAGATGGAGAGATGTTTCAGTGGCTAACAGTGAGTACTGCCTTTGCAGAGGGACCTTCATTCAGTTCCTAGTACCCACTCTGGGCAGCTAGCAATCTTCCATAACTCCAGCTCTAGGGGATCCAACACCCTCTTCTGCCCTCATTGAATACTGTATTCACATGGCATAACCATTTACACAATTTAAAAATAAAACAAATCTTGAAAAAAAAAGAAATGTGCTTTGAACATATCACACTTCATCCTGGACTCTGTGGGACAACTACCTATTTACCTATACACCATTACCCCCACACATACCCTTACACACACACATACACATAAATAAAAAAACTAAATAAACTGGCCATGGTGGCATATGCCTTTAATCCCAGCACTTGGGAGGCAGAAGCAGGGAGATCTCTGAGAGTTCGAGGCCAGCCTGGTCTACAAAGGAAGTTCCAGGATAGCTAGGGTTATACAGAGAAACTCTGTCTCAAAAAAACAAACAAACAAACCAAATAAAAAAAAACTAAGTAAATCTTAAATGGGAATATACATGTGTAGATACTGTCATTGCATAGAATATTATAAACACCAAACTATGGGATGAAGAAAAGGAGAAATTGAGTGGGAACAGGATGTGAGGGCCTCTTTTATGCTAGGTACTGTGCAACAACTTGGGTTCAGAGTTTTTGATGATAGAAATCTNAGGAAAAAATGAATTTGAAGAACAGTAAACATAATTAGATCTTTAAGAAAAAGTTGACTATAAGTTAACGAGATAGATTTGCTCATTTTAGGTGTAGAGGTGAAGTAAGCATATAGGAGGAAATTGAACATAAAAATTATAGAAATTAAACAATGATCCAGTATGTTTGTAGCTTTTTGTTTGCTTATTTTATTTTGTTGCTATTTGGAGGGGGGTAGCTACTAAAAGCAAATGAAGAAATTTGGTTTTCAGTGTTAAGTATTCAACACATTCAAGCAAACTCTCATGCCAAGAGAAAATTTGATGTCTAGATATTAGAGTATATGTTAAGGCTGAACTTACGAACGTGTATGAAGTCATAGGGATTTATGTATGACTATATATGAGATATAGTCATAAGTCTCCCATATATGCAAATCCACAGGATACAGAAGTACAGCTAAATAACTGTGGCATAATCTTCAGGCTTGGAGAGTATAGGGAATCTAGAAAGGACATCAGTTCATTACAGGAAGTGTCAGGAGAGGCTAGACAGTCATCAGTATGATAGGAGTCACAGTAGATGAACTGTATTTCTGAATAAGAATCGGAAACAGCAGAAAACCCCGAAAGCAATTGGTTGGCAAGGCAGCAGGATGGAAGCAATGAATTTAGTTCTGATTAGTAAATCTTAAGTAGACTTTAAGACATTAGAAAACTGACCATGACCAGGGGCTCTGAGGGCTGAGAAATGAGACAGTTGGGGAATCTGTTTAAATATTAGGGAACTGACAAGTCAGAGCTAAGGNGATGTACTACAGCATGTAGAGGAAGGTACCCTTGAGGAAAATTTCATTTCAGTTAGGATCAGAGAAAACTAAGTCTAGAAGTCATTGGAGAAGAATTGAGGAGAGAATCAGCAGTCATAGTGTTAGGAGAGGCAGGAAAAGAGGTTCAATGTCTGTTTAAAACATTAGACCAAGAGGTTAGGGGCACTGGCTGTTCTTCCAGAGAACATAGGTTGGATTCCCAGCACCCATGTGGCAACTCACAACTATCTAAAACTTCGATTCTAGGAGATCAATCACCCTCTTCTGGCCTCTTTGGGCCCTGAACACACATGATGCACAGACATACATACAAGCAAAACACCCATACACATAAAATAAAAATTAACAAATCTTAAGGAAAAAAAAACCAACTCATAAGACTAGAAGAGGTGGGTGATGCTTCAAAATACTGCCATGGAAGTAATTTTGAGTGGTTTGCCCTTGTCTGTATGATAGAACATGAGATCTCTTTAAACCTACTGATTTCTCAGAAAGGGACATTTGTGGCATATGGACTTTCTTGAAGGAATAATTAATCCTCAGTAGCAAAACACTTCCCTGCAGAGCACTGTTTGGTCACATTAATCTTTGAATGAGCAATTAATAACACTGCTTCATAGCGAGCACATCATGTGTATTTNCATCATCTTACTCTTACAAATACCACTTAAAATTTGCTCTCGGTTGCTCCAGTACATACCTATTCCACACATAGTGGCTTGAGGGGGATATCCTCCATAAGCTCAGATGTTTGAAGGTTTCACCACTTGGTTCTGGTCTTTCTGGAGGCTCAGGAAGTACAACCTTGTTGGAGGAAGAGTGTCCCTGGAGGCAGGCTTTGAAAATTCAAAGACTCTCACTATTTCCAGTTCACTCTCTTTGCTTCATGCTTGCAGTTCAAGATGTGCACTCTCAGCTCCTCTTACTGCTGCCGTGCTTGCCCCTTGCTGCCATGATGGACTCTTATGCCTCTGAACTATAAACCCAAAGAAAATCTTTCCTGCTATAAGTTGTCTTGGCCTTGATGTTTTATCTTAGCAACAGAAAAGTAACTAATACNACATATCAGTACCTTGGGCTAGTTTACCCACTTCTTCATGAATTGTTCAAGCTCTTTCCTTAACTTTCATTTCATTGGTACTGTAACCAGATGTGTGCAGAGAGAAAATAGTCTGCATATTCACAAACTTCCTTTACTAACATCGATGGAGCTTCCCATCAGAGCTCCTCTTGTTTCTGTTGGCAAGCCCAGAATTCTCTGTGCTCTTCCTTAGAGTTGATCTCTAGTCAGTCATAGAATGGCAAGAATACCTTGAAGATGTTGATGAAGAATTTCATCCTTCANATTGGAGCTGTTCTCCCAGTTCAGCCAAACTTGGTTCAGTTCAGAACTGGCTGAATGGCAGTATGGCATCTGGATTCCAGAGCTCCCTGTATTCTGTGTGGTCAGAGTGAGGAGGTCAAAAGATGGCATGTCAGATGCAGGATGTCTACTGATGGCTTTCCTTCCCTCAGGAATGACCCTGGGCAACATGGTAAAGGCAGAGGTTCTGCAGGTGCTCATTGTCCTCTGCCTCCTCCTTGTCTTCTCCTGAGGACAGCTTAGATCTCTTCACAAATACCTCAGTTAATTTCTAACTCTTCTAAGTCAGAGTATCTTTAGCTCAACACCTTGTTAACGAAATAAGGTATAATTCAAATTGCACCTGTGGTTTCTAAGTTATTTCTTAATGAATTTTGGTTTTATGGCCATCTACAGAATTTAGATCCTTGTAATTATCTGAATTTTGATATGACTGTCTTCTTAAAAGACCTAGTATGGGGGCATGGGAGGATGGGAACATGAGGGATCAGATTGGGCGGGCTAGGCAAGGGAGGCCGATTGGGGGCAGATTGGTGGCCAGATGGAAGGGAGAGTAATGAAAGAGATGTCTTGATAGAGGGGGCTATTTGGGGATTAAGGAGAAACATGGTGCAAGGAAAACTCCCAGGAATCCACAAGGATGACCCCAGCTAAGACTCCTAGCAATAGTGGAGAGGATGACNCAACTGGCCATCTACTGTAATCAGATTGGTGACTGCCCTTATTGTCATCAGTGAGCCTTTATCCAGTAACTGATGGAAGCAGATGTACAGATCCACAGCCAAGCCCTGGGCCAAGCTCCAGGAGTCCTGCTGAGGAAAGGGAGGAGGGATTTTATGAGCCAGGGGGCATAAAGGTTATGACAGGGGAACCCACAGAGACAGCTGTCCTGAGCTCGTGGGAGCTCACAGACTCTGGGCCAACAGTTAGGGAGCCTGCGTGGGACTGACCTAGGCCCTCTGCATGTGTGTGACAGTTGTGTAGCTTGGTCTGTTTGTGCTCCTAGCAGTGAGATCAGGACCTGTTCCTGGCTCTTACCTGGCTTTTGGGAACCTGTTCCCCATGCTGGAGTACTTAGACCAGCCTTGATGCAGGGGGAGGAGCTTGGTCCTGCCTCAACTTGAGATGCCATGATTTGTACAAGTCCATGGGAGACCTGCCTCTTTCTGAATGGAGAAGGAGCAGGAGTAGATGAGGAGTGAGGTAGATGGGAGGGGGAGAGGAGAGAGGAGGAGGAAGGGGAAACTGTGGTCGGTATGTAAAATAATAAAACCATTTTCAATTAAAAATACATAAATGAAAACTTACAGACATCTCACTAAGCTTTTCTGACCCTCTCACATATGATTGTGTTTCGGTCAATGCTCATGATTCAGCAACTATTTGGGGGCAGTTGCCTTTTCTACCTAGAAGGAGGGACAGTCTAATCTTTAGAAATTACACCTTTCCAATTTGACTAAATAAGGTCCAGTCTATCAAAGCAGTTTAAAAAAAAAGACTAGGATGGGCCATTGGAATTTGCNGATGGGTTAGGAATGGAAAGACTAACTCCATCTCATCCCACTAACATCTGCTGAACACAGGCAGTTGATGCTTGAAAGATGCATCCATCTGGAGATTCTGAGATAAGCATTAACCACGAAGCAAACTTAAGTGATCATTTCACGGCTTGGAGCATTCCGAAGGGTCTAATTGTTTGGTTTTGTTGTTATTTACCTTTGTAAACATCTATGTTATAAAACTGTGACTTTAAGATAGGTCATAGAAAACACAAAATAAATCTCACAGTGATAGTCTTCAGCTTGCTGCTCCAGGCAAGTCTACTGAAAGTCATCTATGGGTAGTCTGAAATTTCCATTGAAAACCTTTGTAATGAAGGTCACACAACCCCTGGCCACTTTCAGATTCTACCAATAAAGTAAAAGGCCTGTTCCTTTGCCTGATGTCATTGCTTTAGGCATAAATTATTAACACCTTTTATTCGATGCGCTTTAAATACCAGCAACAGTTGCAGGTGAGTTTATTGCAAAGGAAAAGCAATTGTGTTAACAACAAAAACTAAAAGATTCAGACACAGACTCTGCATATTAAGATGCCGTCGATTTTGCAGATGGCTTCCTCACATGCCTGTTATCTCTAGAGTACATGCTTGTGTTTTCTTCTCCAAATTTTAATACAGTAAAAGTAGACTTATGAAAAAAATTATTGGCTGATTTTTTTCTAATGATGAATTCTAATGTTTAGAATTCATAAATGGAAATCACTCAGAATGCCAATGAAGGAAAATGAGGACTTTAATAATATAACTGCATATTATATTGATTTCAAGGTATCAAGGTATATTTTAAGGATAAAAGTGATTATCATTGGCAATAGAGTGGTACCTACTGAAAATTGTTTTAATGTAGGAATATACCACTTGAATCAAGAGCATGGGATAAAATCTTATCAAAACCAAAAAGTAAATGCATTTTCTTTGCTCTCTTTAACAGTCACCCAACAATATCATCTTTCCTTACAATTCAAAGCTAGAAAATATCTCAGTTTAATATTTTACATTAACTTTCAATTAAGACCTTTAATTGAAAATTAAAGACTTTTGTTATGAAGAAATATCATTATTGCTGATTAATATGGACAATTTTCAAATTTAATTTCTGAAACTTTCAGAGTTTAAGAGGTAAGCATATCTCTAATTTGTTAAAGTTTTTTGGATTATTTTTGAAACAGGGCCTTACTGTGTAGTCCTGATTGGCCTAGAACTTACTTTATAGACCAGGATGGCCTAGAAGTCACCTTGTAGACCAGGCTGGCCTGGAACTCACAGAGATTCACCTGTCTCTGATTCCAAAGTGCTTGGATTTAAAGTCTATGTCACCATATCTGACCTTGAGGAAAGCGTGTTTCAACCTGTTTTTTTTTGTATCAAACTGTAGTAAGAAGTTTTTGACTGTTAAAAATATTATCATTTTAGTATGTTATTTAAAGTTGCTAGAGGGTAAAACTATAATGGAATAAAATGACTTGAGGGAAAAATCACTCTCAGGAAGTGTATTTCATTTCAATTACTATTACACTTTTGAGATCCTGTCTGTTGTTGCTATCTAAAACTGAATGAGATTCTGTGTTCTCCATATGAGCATGCCTGGATGGTATTAGTAGATAAGTGTGCAATTGTGTGATTGTGTAACTTTACCCTACCTGCCTCTTGGGTTGGGAGCTATATATGAGAGGGCAACAATGAAAGAAAAGAATTCTTATGAAGCTTGTGTGCGGAGTTGGTTGGACTGTCATAACAAAGGAGGGAGTTTATCATTATATTTTTTAAGATAAAATGAACACTGTTTCTTTTCTGTGANTAATTGATGTCAAATGGGAAATACCTAAGACCTCAAGCTGGCCATCCAGGAAAGGTGCTGATGATGTTGTTTATAATCCAGCATTTATTTCTAGCTTAGATGTTTTTCTCTTTTTCCATGTCTCTTGTGGTATAAAGAATTGAGAGGGTCTAGTGTTAAAAAAAACTCCTGAAAAGAAGCTGTGTCTGCAGAAACTGATTGGCTGACTCAAATCTCAGCACTGGTGAGAGACTGAAATGTTGCAGGCCCAGAAGCTAATTACTTCTCTTGGGCTAGTTCTGGCCCTCTGGAACAGCCGTCCTTGGCCAATCTCTGTGCAGGAAGTAACATTTTGTGAGTAAGAGATGAAAACCTTTAGAATCTATTAACTTAACTGACCAGTAGCTTCCACCAANCCAACAGTTAGAATCTGGTCAGAGAGCCTCTTGGGCGTGCAGAAAAGCTTCCAACATCTTGCTGTAGCTGCCCTTTCTGCTGTACTCACCAATGTATTTTAAACTTAACCTTGATTTATGACTTTCTCTGTTCTGTGAGAATATAAAACTTGATGAAACTGCTTCTATTTTAGAACGTGGAATTTGAGGTAATCTAAGTTGCGTTCCCAGGCCATGGCCACTCAAAATGACTCNAGAATAAACTGCCNATGACTTCCTTTANGATGAAAGCTGTAGCTTTTGCATTGACACTAGCAACTTCCAGACTGCTAAGATCTACTAGGCAAGTGCTCAGACCTATGTGAACATTCTTAGTTAAGAAGACCTATTTTATAGACAGGTGATANGCAATGTAGCATATGACCAAGAATGTGGCTTATTAACAAGTTCTCAAGAAGAAAATGTGGACTGGTCATGGCAAACTGGTGATGTTTGATGGTCTCGTTTCTATGGCCTGAGAGAAGAAAGGCAGAAGAGGGCTCTACCATGGCTTAAATTGAATTGGTGCACCCAGATCAATTATTCACGATTTTCATCCCTAGGAGTCAGAAAGTTCAAATGTAAAGTGGCTCATCATTTAGACAAAGAACATTCAGACAAGCCACTGGCTGTGAAAGACCAGCAGTCTAAATCTTGAGTAGCACTTGAGTCCTTATTTATGTCACAGGGAATGATATAATTCTGTAGATTTTGAGACTGACTTCTTATGGGAGTCAATTCTGTATAGAATAATGGTTAGTAAATCATACTGACTACTGATCTGGACCCATAACAATGATACCATAGGAAATCATTCTCCACTTGGTATACATTGTGCACAGGCCTTTAGGAAGGAGTCTGTAATGGTGGCTTCTGGAACCAGCTGTAGAGCCCTCGGCCCAAAGCCCCCTAGATACCCAGTAATTTTCCCCCAGCAAGTTTTAGATAAAATAAGTCTACTAAAGTAAAGATAACAACTCACAGAAATCCCATCACAATTTTAATTTCCTCTAAATCTATTTATTTTATGTGTATGAGTGTTTGTAGTCAAGCTTTTTTGTGTAGCATATGCACGAAGTGCCCACAGAGGCCAGAAGAAGACCTCAAATGCCATTGAACAGGAGTAGCTGACAGTTATGAGCCACCACGCTGGTGCTGGGAACTGAACCCTGGTCATCTACAAAAGCAGAAAATGCTTTTAACTGCTAAGCTAGCTCTCCAACCCACATAATTTTTAGATGGGGCAACTTGGTGAACTAAATGAACAGGAAATANCTTTTCAACATCAAAATAGTTTAAATGGAAAGTTTTTAAATACAAAGTTAAGCATATAACTGTTATGAAAGCCTCCATATCCAAAAATAATATGAGAGTTAAAAACTTAGGTGACAAACATGAACTCTGATCCAAGGATATAGGCAGCCAAAAGAGGTATATTTGCTATTTAATTAATTTAAGTGGGAAAATTGACATTTTTTGTGTGTACGTCAATTTCTTAGTTCTACTAAAATTATTTGCTGATTTAGTTTTTAGAAACTAATATTATTTAATCAAAATTACCCAACTGATTCTCTTAAAGAGTCAAAATTTGTGTATTATTCTAAATCTCAGCTTAGATACTTTTTCCTTGTTGTCTTTTGTTTGTTTGGTTTGGTTTGCTTGTTTTCTTTTTTTTCTCTGTGTAGACCAGGTTGGCCTCGAACTCACAGAGATCCACCTGCCTCTGCCTCCCAAATTCTCAGATTAAAGGAGTGTGCCACCACCACCCGCCCACTATATGCTCGTTTTTGATGAATAGAAAACAAAACTTTCCTTGAGCAGGCAAGACGGCTCCATCGGTAAAGANACTTATCATCTAGGCTGACCACCTGAATCCAATCCTGGGGACCCCATGCGGAAGGAGAGAACCGATTCCTGACCTGCACCTTCACACTGTGGTGCACACTCACCCCCTAACACACAATAAATTTTTCAAAAAATTTAGGAAGCATAGTGTGTGTGTGTGTGTGTGTGTGTGTGTGTGTGTGTGTGTGTGTGTAGATCAGAGGTCAATAACAAGTCTCTCCCTGAATCGTTCTCTCCCTTATTCTTTGAGATAGGATTTCTCATTCAATCTGGAGTCTAGTACCTCCAGCAAGTGTGACCGAGTTGCGTCTCAGGCGTTTTTGCCTTTGTGCCTTTGACTTCCCAGCACTGTGTGGGCACGCACTGCCATGCCCAGCTTGTTCATGTGGATGTTAGGGATCAAACTCAAATATTCTTGCTTGTGCATCTTATGGTCCAGCCCCAGAACAATTAACAGTTCCCATATGCGCATTTACTGAGAAGTGTCCATTGAATGTATTTCTATATCGTATAAACTTCAGAATGTCATTGAGAAATATCTTGTGACATAAAATATCTTGTGACAAAATTATCTAATTTTATATAACTGAAATATTACTTCCTTTATNGGATTCTCTATTATCATGTGCAAGATAAANGTCCNTTACCCTCACCTATCTCTATACTTCTTATACTATGGATTAGACATCTGTGCACCCAGGTTATCATCTCTCAAATGAAACCTTGAACATTGGTGACACAGATATTGTGTCTTTGTTTCCACGAAGGTACCCAGAACCGACACACACTGCTGTGTTAGTTGGCCTTCCAATTGCTGTGAAGAATGTCTGACATAAACAATTTAAAGGGGAGAGANTTCTTCTAANTTAGAGTGTCAGAGAGTAATATCCAATCCCTAGCAGCCAGGAAGCAGAACAGTGCAGCAGCAGGATGGAGGTGGGGCAAGACAGAACTGCCAGAGACAGTCCCCAGAGACCTGCTTCTTCTAGCCAGGCCTTACCTCTGAGAAGAAGAGTCCTTTCACATCTTTAATTCATCAGTGGATTAAGTAACTCGTGAGGTCGGAGCCCCCGTTATCCGATTGTCTCTGGAAGCACTTTCACAGACACACCGAGGTATTGCTCAGTTCAATCAAGATGACAATCAAGATTAATAATCACAGCTAACTTCCACCTTAGGCCATCAGTGCGTCTGCAAAGCTGAGTTATTAGAAGCTTCAAGCCAGATACTGTTCGAAATGTCTNNTGTATGTAGTGTAAATGTGCCCTGCTTCGTGTGGTTACTGAAATAAGTCATAGTAGTTCTTTTCATGGCTATGCCTTAAATAGTTTAAAAGCCTCTTAATTTGAGTTTAGTTTCAGTTTACTCCTNTTGATTTNTGCAGTGAAACAAACGTACTATACATAAAATTGTCAGAGGAAGCTAATAATTATTATTCTCACATTATCTGTCTCCTGTGTGTACACATTCTCTCTGGAACTCCATAATAGAGTAATTTTTATACTCAGTNTCTTATTTCAGTTTCTATTGCTATTAATGATAAAGACCATGAACAAAAACAATTTGGGGGAAAAAAGGTTTATTTGACTTACATATGCTGGGTTGCATTCCACTGAGGAAAG
>LZPO01035101.1:13622-24848 GCA_001675575.1 Neotoma lepida | reverse complement strand
AAGCCTGGGAGAGCTCTGAGATCTATTATGAGAGATGAGACAAACCCACCTGTTTCCCCTTCCAGTTTCATCCGTAATGACTATATGAAATTTGACTAAAGATCTGGTGGGGGTGCCATCCAAACAAAATCCATTGTTTTCATTAGCATTGACTTTGGTGCCAACAGAAGAAAAAACTGTGCAAGATCATAAAGAAAGGGGTAGCTCCAATTCCAAATCTGCTGTGTGTTCTAACTCACAAANTCTTCTATTTGGAAAAATATTTTCTCTATAGAACATAAATCATTTCCCTCCCTGGTTCTTTTTTATGAGAAACTGAAAGGAAATAGGTTTGCAGTCTGTGATCATGATTTGAACTTTTCGAAGAAGGTGTGAGTCATCCCTTGCCCTTTGATGATTTCCAAATGACAAGGCTTTGCTTTTATGGATCAGTTCTAGCTGTTAGTTATTTCAGTATGTTTTTNCTTGGCTGGGGGTGAGAAAAATAAATGAGAAATGTCATTTATGAGTACGAGCTTGTTAATAAATTTGGAGAAAGCCAAGGGTCACTTTTGGGGGCCAGAAAGACGGTTTTCAGAAGCTTTTGCCCTTTTCCTTTCTCCAGCTGACTTTTTTTCTTTCTTCCTTTTTAAGGTATCTGCTAAAGGTTTAGGATGGGAATCACATAAATCTAACAAGGGGTTGCTACATCTGTGAACCTAGATGAAAGTGCTATTCAAAAACTAGTCATATTATGAATTCTAACCACACTTTTAAAGTTAGTGTATGTGAAATTGCTTCCAAAATATTTAAATGTGGAATGCAAGAGATGACTTTTGTTTTAGATACCCTTCCTCCACTCATTGCTATGGGCAAAACATGAAATTTAATAACATTAAGGGAAAAAATAAAAAATGAATTCTCAAATGCTTTGCTCTTCAAAAGAATGTTCTAATAACCTGGACTTTTTCCAGCAGCAGCCCTATGGAGCTAGCCAAGACCAAAGTTAATTCTTAATCTGGGGAAAAGCAGAAGAAGCAAAATGTAACCATGCCAAGCCTGATGTCCTGTGCCTGTCATCCTAGCCTTTGACGAGCAGAGGCAGGAGGATGGCAATGAGTTTTAGATCAACCTATACTACACAGTTAAATTCCAGGCCAGCTTGCATTGTAGAGAATTGAAGTAAGGTGCATGCAAGGGTACCTGCCAATATATGGAATAGATAAGACACCCCCAACATGGTCAACATCCTTTTCACTCCAGAAAGCAAGCAAACAAGTTATGTGTCAGTACTTTTTTGTAGCTAGAGGTTTTGTTGTTGCTATCATCTATTCTGAAAGCTGCATCATGGTTAAAAATAGTATCCCTTCTCCCCTCAAAGATGTTGACAGTGTTAAGGAAAGGCAACACTTTGTCTGCGTTTCCAATGTTCAGCTATTTCTGTGCTAAATGTGGCTACTGTGTTTCCCATATCTGTAAAGCTGGTCCTGGGTGCTGGCCCAGGCAGCCATACAGGTTTGGATTTTTTCCTGTAGTCCTGGGCAAGGCTGTCCTGCATCAGCATCTCCTATGCTTGCTTAAGTGGAAGCTGAGGCAGCTGAATAACAGTGATCTTTCTTTTGTTTGTGGTTTGATTGCTGGTTCTCAGGGTCTGGCTTGGGCTCTGGTTTTGACATTTATGACACAGGTGTCGCTGGTGAAAGTGCTGTGAAACCAGATGGCAGGCCTTCCCGAGGTTGGCAGCGTCTGCTATTGTCATTGCTACCTGTTCTACTTTCTGCTTCCTGTTCATTTGTTATAGCCTTGTGTTGTCATTCCAAGTGTTCGGTGCTATTTCCCTTCCTTCAGGCCTTTCCAACTATGAACACCTTTCCAAAAGTCCTCTCTGCTTGGAACTGTCTCATCCAGGAAGACTCACAAGGCTGGGAGCTTCCTCACCTTCTTCCTTATGCCACAGTTCTTCAGTGAGATGCTCCCTGATCACCCTACTTAAAATTATAGTCTTCCCTCTCCCTCTTCACTGTAGGATTGCTCTCTGGTCCTTCATTACGTTTTCTAAAGCAGTCACCATCAACTTCTGTGTTCTACATCTAATTTACATATACATTACATATACCTCTTAATTAAGTTATATAGAACATAAGCCCACAAGGACAAGATTTTCAGTGCTTAGCTCAATATTCAATGTTGAGCCAAAGTAGTTGGGAGAATGATGGTCCTCCATAGGTGCTTAAAATTTTTGTGGCTTGGCTCACATGAAGCCTGGGTTGGACTCCCAGCAACAACAAATAAAACATTAAAGTGTAATACACTAGGAACTGCTCAATGATTAACTGGATTATTAATACTGAAAATATATAAGGTGATTGTTTTACGCTTAATTTTATTCACGTGGTCAGCATAATGTTACATGTATAAGACCTTGAAAGGTACAGGGGTAAATGACTATTCATAGCATTCAGATTTTATGTGCATCTTCCAGCTCTTTTAACCCTGTAAATAACTCAAGTACTTCCATCAAAGAATCGCAGCCAGAAAGCAGCAGAAGAAAGATGAAAGCAGGTGCATCTGCACTGAAGTGATTGTCTTTGTCCAGAATCATGGTTCTACCAAATAGTAGAAAGGAAACCTAGATCTTCGGGATAGAAGATGCTGCTTAGGCACAGCTGGAAACTGAATGGCAAAAGCACGCATGAGCCTTCCAAAGACAAAAGCAACAACTGTCAAGGAAGGTACACCAAAGTTTGGAGAGCCACAGTACTCTGAATTAAGAGGCTGAATTACCAAAATCATTAATTTTGACATACTCACTGAAAATACATGTTTATATGCTAGTCAACAGAGTAAAAAAAATTATTCCAGATGCTGAAAAAGATGTAAGAGGATCTAATGACATTGCTCTTGAATGCTTGTCACACTCTAGTCCAAAACACTCATCATTAATTGCATTTTCTAAATGTATCCTTCTCTCATATATTACATCCCAAACAGTTTCCCCTCTCCCCTCTCCTCTCAAACNCTCCCCACCACTGCCCCTCTCACCCAGATCCACTTCTGTTCCATTCCTTCAGAAAAGGGCAGGCTTCCCATATCATATTGCAATAAGACTAGGTACATCCCCTCATATTAAGGCTGGATAAGGCAACCCAGTAGGAGGAAAAGGGTCCCAAAGGCACACAAAAGAGTTAGAGACAGCCCCAGCTCCCACTGTTAGGTGTCGCACAGGAACACCAAGCTGCACAACCATAACATATATGCAAAGGACCTAGGTCAGACCCATAGGCTCCCTGGTTGAGTCCCTATGAGCCCTAGTTAGTTGTTTAGTGAACCATGTTTACTGATAAACTAGTTCCTTACTTTGTCTTCTCCTCTGACACATTTAGATCTAGCTACACAAATGCAAATTTGAGTTCATTATTAATTCAACACCATATATTTATGAAGACCTCACATGATACTTAAGTCATTAGAGACTAGAATTTCCTCACTAAGTCTGGACCAGTCATCTGCTCTGGAGGTGGGAGTAGGTGTGTGGGACTCTCCACTGATGAGGAGGATGACGTGTTCTGTGGTTATCTCCAGAATTTGACTGAGATCTTATCCAGACTTTACATAAATGANCTTAATAACTATAAAATTGTATTTTCACTTTTTATTTAGTAAGAGAAAAATTGCTGATAAATTATAGGATCTAAAAGTAAAAAAGATTGTAAAACTACATATATATGTATATTCTAGATAAGTACATATAGCCAAGTATCCTGATGGTAACATCTGCTTTGTCTTAAGCAGTGGAGAATTGTTAAATATTTTTAAAGATTCATTTTTGTCTTGTGCAAGTCTCAGTATTTAACCATTATTACCTATATTTATTTTTTCTTTTATTGAAAACACATCTTTTTCATACAACATATTCTGAGTAGTTTCTCCTTCCCATACTCCTCTCCTTCTTCTTCACCTCCCCTCCCATCCAGATCCACACCCTTTCTGTCTTTTGTTAGAAAACAAACAGGCTTCTAAGGAGTAAAATAAAATAAATACAAAACAAACAAATCAGAAAATGACATCCAAGCAAGAAAAATAGACAAAGAAAAAGCACATAGATATAGAGGCACACAAGTTTGCATACACAGAAATCCCATAAAAACCCAAAACTGGAAGCTATAATATATATGCAAATAATCTGTAATGTTAAAAAATAAATATAACCTGACGACACTGTGAGACAAGCAAACTCCAAAGATGCCATTAAGTTCCTATTGTGTTGGCCACATTTAATACTTGGAATGGGACCTGCCCTTTAAGAGTGGTTTGTTACATTTATAGCAAAGTAAAGCTAAAGAATAACAGAATTTTAAGGTTTGTGCAAACATCAATTCTTCATTCAGACACCTCCAAACTAGAGGTTATCTGGGGGCTTTGTAAGAGAGCTCTACAGTAGGACCAAAGGAAATCTGTGTTCAAATATAGCTGTCGGGACCCAATAGAAAACCCTTGCAATGCTTGGTGCTTCTGATTGGCTCACACTGGGTTGCATTTTCCACTGGTAGAGGCAATTAAAAGGAAGGGTTCCAG
Organism: Neotoma lepida; assembly: GCA_001675575.1. Lineage (NCBI taxonomy): Eukaryota > Metazoa > Chordata > Mammalia > Rodentia > Cricetidae > Neotoma > Neotoma lepida. The sequence continues at coordinate 20,294 of LZPO01035101.1, read as the reverse complement.
TTGTGCCTTGTGCTTTCAAATCAAGGTGGATGCTATCATTTGTAAGGCTCAATGGTCTTAGATTTACTTTAGGGTATGAAGAGAGATTTTTATTCAGTCAATATTTGTCTTAGATCTGCCCACGGAGTCACAAAAGCCTGTTGGACACAAAATCCACTCCAAGGTGTTCAGAGCAGAATCTCTGAAATCTCCTGCTATTCAGTTGTTTCTCTGAGAGTTCGCTGTGTGCAAGTCATTACTTTATGTACTAGAAGAATTTCAAGGCAGAATATGGAAGAGCCTCCCCTCTCGGTAATATAGGTGATTGCCTCTATTGTACAAATAATGCTTGGTTAACAAGTTTCCTGGAGCTTGAAGAAGTGAAGAGGCATATTCAGTTGGAAAGCAGTGAAAATGTTCTTAGAAAATATAATACTTGAGGCTTAAAGCTGATAATGTCAGGTTGAACTGGTATGTATTGAATTTTAGGTAATGGAAACCACATCAGCTGACCCTTGGAAGCAGAAATCCATGAGGAAGCAAGCTTAGAAAAGCTTAGCTATCATGTCTGAGCAAGGTGAAGNTAGATAGAACAGAAATGCCAGATAACTGGCTCTTTAGTCCATGGCACAATTTGTACATCTTATGGTTGGTAGTGGAGAAGGGTTGGATTCTTTGGTGGAGGTGACAGATGTGAGGTGATACGTTTATTATCTTTGTCCATAAAGTAGTTTGAAGGATGAACTAAAGCAAAGAAAGCTGTTTTCAAATGGCAGAATTAAAAGATTAATACTAAACAAACTTTTTNCTTTAGATGAGATAGAAATGTAAATAATGAAGATCTAATTTAAGAAAACTTTCCAAAGCAATTGGACATTGATAAGCTTTTTAAAACATCAATGAGTATGGACTTTGTGTGCCAGTGAAATAAGACACAGTCAAAAAGAAATGCCCAGCAAATGTGTGTGAGTGTGTGTGGAGAACTGTGTGGAGGATGGGTGGTGGGAGGGAAGAGGTGAAGGAGAATGCAGAGGGGAGGAGGAAGAATGAGGAGGAGGAATGAAAAACCTAGTGGACTGTAGGTTGGGACCATGCAGGAAATGCAGGAAAGTTAAAGCTAGAGGGATATCCTACATGTACCCAGTTACTCACGTAGGACTTATAAATGAAACTCCAGAACATCAGACACCTAGAAGATCCCTTTTACCCTAACAAGGGATAGGCCTGGAGAGATGCCTCAGTGCTTAAGAACACTTGCTTCTCTTCCAGCGGACTTGAATTTGGTTCCCAGCATCTATGTTTGGAAGCTCACAGATGCCTGTAACTCCAGCTCCTGGGGATCTGGCATTCTCTTCTGGCCTCAGTGAGCACTGAAACATACATGACCATACACATACAGATTATATATACATACATGTAAGTAAAAATAAAATACATGGTCTTTAAACTAAGAAGGAAGAAAAGAGCATATTCAGTGAAAAGAGAAGGGGGCTGCTCTTTTCTGAGGAGAAACGGAGGAGTGGATCTAGAGGAGAGGGGAGGTGGGGGTGGGGAATGGAACACAGAGGAGTGGTGGGAGGGGAAACTGCAGTAGGGATGCAATGTATGCGAGAATAAAGGAAAAAAGAAAAAAATTAAGAAGAAATCTGAAATATATCTGAAATATAGGTTTAAGGAAATTGATTTATCACTTGGTTGTGGTACAATTTATCTCAGGTGTGANGCTGTGCTCAGTGATCTGGAAATCACAGAGAAAAATGAGATGAGATAAGGAAGATGAAGTAAAAAGGGAAATATAAAAATTAAGCATCTACATACGACAATCATAATATAATATATAAATTTCTATGAAAAGCTCAAAATTGGCCTTCATTTCTCACTGATGTAAAACTGAATCACATTAGTAACTGATCTAAGGCCAAAATCAATGAATTAACAAATGGCAGGAGACCATTGACTTCAAAGCCTCTGCCTATTCCACGGCTCTGTGTCTTGAGAAAGACAGACAGTGCTTACAGAACATGTTGAGACTCAGCTTTGAGGAGTTAATTTTGAGTTATTTGGTGGAAGTAGGTATATGTTGCATCCTAAATGAATCAAAAATACAAAGGGGAGAAGAATTAAGGAATTAGAACACAAAAAAAATAGTTCATCTTAACTTGAATATGATCAGAGAGATATAAGGGATGTAAAAGAGTTAAGATCAAATGAAAAAAAGAGAGAATAAAGTTGAGGATTTAACTATACTTAAACATCTAACTTTCGAAACAGCTTAGTGTAATTACACATTCTTTGTTTGCTTGTCTGGTTGGTTGGTTTCTTTTGAGATAACATCTGACTCTATAGCCCAAACCAGCCTGAGACTCTCTGTGTAGCCCAAACCAGCCTTGAGCTTGTGACAGTCTTCCTACCTCAGCCATCCAAGAGCTGGGATGAAAGGCATGAGCCACCTCCCGCTGTTTGCAGTCACGTTTTAAAATGGATTCCACTAGGGCTGTATATAAAGTGCACAGAGGACGAACAGGTTGGAGGTGACCAATTGTTGACTCCCTAGTGATGTTAACTGATAATGTGGGTCTAAGATTGATGTTCCGAGGAAGGAGAGGAGATGAATGAGAGTGATTGCAGAGGTACGGTTGACACAATAGGATGGAGCAGCATGAAGAAGAGAGAGACAGGGAATGTCAACACTATGAACCTGGGCACAGGAGGTGGTGCTTCTAAAAGAAATAAAAGAATAATTTGTCTTCATGAAAATTACTTCTATGTCCTCTGTGAATTCGGAGTATTACAGTACCTGTGCCCTAGAAGGTACACATTGCTTATCTATGCATTTGGTTCTGTCTATGTATTTGGCTCCTGTTAGGGGCTAGAGATCATCCTAAGAGCAGGTGACACAGAAACAAAAGAAGAAACAACGTTAGTCTCATTTTGACATCATATTGCTCTACCCAGTGCAGGACCGTGATGGTCCTTTCTCATTCTTCTTGTGATCTCCTACCTCTCTAGATGCTAGTGGTTTTCTTCTAGGATGCTGTGGCTGTGAAACTTTCTGGAGGACTGCCTTTGGGNTATTTGAATTTCTGCTCTCACTTCATCAGAATGCTGAAAGTGCCTGGGAGTTTCCATTTCTTACATAGTTAGCAAACGACTGGCTACTACAGTTTCAGGAAGGGTCCAGGCAGGGTTCTGAAGTCAAATGTTTATTTGGCTTCCTCTTCATCCAGATCTGCAACTCCATGAAATACCTTACTGTCTCATCCTAGGNAGACTTCCTTAACCCAACTCAGTATCTGCTTCTGGAGTAACTGACCTAAGATGTGAACTTTGCATTAGAATTGACAGAGACAGATACTCTAACTAATTCAACCATATAATAGTAACAGATGAAACAATAAAGCAAAATAAGGGAGGCGATGCTGTCATGGTGTACATTTGAATGTGTACAGATGGNTTGCAATTTTATACAGTATGGTTGGAGAAGGAATCATCATTGAGGAAAAATTTAAGCAAAGATTATGACATAGGAGGAAATGAGTCAAGCAAATGACTAGCTCTGTGTGTGTGTGTGTGTGTATGTGTGTGTGTGTGTGTGCATGCGTGCATGCCACTTCAGGCAAAGAGAAAAACAGTTTATGTGTGTAAGCTGAAGTTGTATCTTGCGTACTTGAGAGCGGTGACCATGTAGGATAATATAGGGAATGGAAAAAAGATTGTAGAAGTTGGTAGTGGTGGTGGACAAATCTTCCCTACTAACACAAGGTTCTATACATACTTTGGTTTTACCTCNGAAAGTGGAATTTCATTTGAGAAGTTTTAGCAAACTAGTGANTTGGTTTGTCTTGCATTTTTAAATAAGCTGGCTTCTACACTGAAGAGGTCAAAAATCAATTAGGGAGAGCAGATGGTTGAGAGTCCTATCAGGGCTGAATTTGTAGGGAATCTTACCAGCCTCCGTGTTACAATCTACACCCCTGTCCCTGGTATCCCAAACTGATCAGCATCCCTGTTATCATCTCGTCCCAGTGACTACTGTCACCCTCCNTGGGGAACACTAAGTGGCTAATGGGAAGAAACTTACGTTCTACTGTCATTAACTTTGTTGGGACTTAGGTGACACAAATGCAGATCAAGGCACCATTAAGAACAAACTCCAGCCTGTCAATGCCAAGGCAAGCAAGGGACATGGCTTCACATCACAGCCAACCTGAGTNTTCTCACATTCAAAGCTTGCAACCCACTGGAGAGAGGAAGTCTACCACAACAGTAGCTAGAGGAGGAGGCTCACAGGAAGAGTAAATTGAATTCTCTGAGAAGCAGAAGAGACAAGCCCATTTTAAGTCAAAGGAGACTGTGCAGCTCAGGGCTTGCCCTGTATTTTCCTGCTTTAGTTAATGCAGCATTAAATAGCAAATAAAACCATAAGATCAGGAGAGCAGTCACATGTCTTTGTGTGTGTGTGTGCGTGTGTGTGCACGCATGCATGCACACATGTATATGTAGTGTAGTGTATACATGTGTGGCACATGTGGGGGTTACAGTCATGTCTGTGCCCATTTGTGGAAGTCAGGGACTATCTTAGTTAGAGTTTCCATTGCTGTGAGGAGACATCATGACCACAGCAATTCTTACAAGGAAAACACGTACTTGAGGGGGCTTGTTTACTGTTTCAGAGGCTCAGTCCATTATCATGGAGGGGAGCATGGCTGTTTACAGACAGACATGGTGCAGGAGAAGTAGATTGAAGTCCTACATCTTGCAGGCAACAAGAAGTCAACTGAGATACTGGGTGGTATTCTGAACATAGGGAACCTTAAAGCCCGGCCCCCAGTGACACACTTCCTACAAGGTCATACCCACTCCAACAAAGCCATGCCTCCTAATACTGTCATTCCCTATGAGAATTTGGGGGCGAATTACATTCAAGCTGCCACAGGGACCAACTCTGGGCNTCTTCCTCTATTGCTCTCCTCCTTATTTTGTAGGGCAGCGTCTCTCACTGAACCTGGATCGTAGAATTTTTGCTGAATTGCCTTGNCGGCCAGTTCCCTGAATATACCTATCTCAGAGTTTTGGTGCTTGATTTACAGAAGGCACCACCCACCATGGCCCATTTTATGTGGGTTCTGGGAATCTGAGACCAGTACTTTACTCACTGATGTATCTTTTCAGTCTGGAATATCTCCCTTTATAATTTACTTTTTCAGAAAAAAATTGCATGTAAAGTGACTTTTTTTCAAATTGACTTATATCTCTCTGAGTTCATTATGATACAATTTATAAACATTTCCGTTAAACAAAAAAATATATGCAAGGACATAACAATCATAAAAATGAATGCTTGTCTTTAATAAAAATACTCAGTGTATATAATATGAACACGAAGAACTGAAAATGAATTTGTTTCATATCAGAATGCATCTAGTATTTAAAAAATGACAATTTTCAAGTGGTACATACTGCACTTTGGTTTTTCATATTGTATTGTGCTCCCTTCCTAATCTACCACAGAAAACATGAAAGTCTGGTTGTCCAGAACTTTCTCCCCCTTGGGGAAATTGTTCGTTACAAAAATGGGCTGGATTCAGGCGGAATAAAGAGAAACACAAAACCACAGCAGGCGACCACTAAAAAGCACAGGAGAACAGACTCAAACCTCAGAACTAAAGACGTTAAGAAATTTGGGGGAGGGAAGCTTCAAATAAGATTTAACAAGCGTTAGCTAAGTTTACGCATATATTGAAGAAAACTAAGTCACTATTTTAAAACNGGACTTAAAGGGCACTGCTAGAAACCCGTANTTCTCAGATTTTTCTCAACCTTCTTCACACTGGGGTGCCAAAGCCTCTAGGATCTTAAGTTATCCCAAGCTATTAATTATAAATTACTACATGATTACATCTTTATCTACAGGAAATAATAACAGTCATTTTCTTGCTGTGTGTTTATCTTTACAGTACTTATTATATTATATAAATGTCAATTGTTATGCAGAGAAATTAGTTATGCAATAGTTACTACATAGCCTTGCTTTTAAAATTGTCCCTTTATGTAAGTATAAGTGTATCACTTATATTTATATCATTATGTATAATGAAATGGCATAATTTGTGTTTTTCTCTTGTTAGTGTCCCTTTGTATGTGTGTGTGTTTATATGCATGTAGGTGAGTGTTTGTGTGTCAGCAGATGCAATGGTGTGTGCAGACACATGTGCACATGTGTATGGAGAGCAGAGGACAACCTTGACTGTTGAGTCCCAAGTGCCATTCACCTTATTTTCTTTAAGAGACATGGTCTCTCACTGACCTGCAGCTTGCCTGGTGAGCTCAGCTGGCTGTCCAGGAAGCCCCAGAGATCTGCCTGTCTCCACCTTCCCAGCAGGGGGATTACAAGAAAGCAGGACTATGCCTAGATTGTCTCACCAGCCCTTCATGTCCTTCTTTTTTATAATTTGGAAAGCTAAAGAAAAGAAATCATTGACAGAGAAGTAATGGAGCAATGACAGTAGAATTTAGAAATGCAATTTCTAGTGTTCTTTCTTTTTCTAACTTCTTTNTATAATATTGCTCTCTCCAGTTTTTTATGAGTCTTCCAAAAATAAAGCCTCACATTAAAAGTTATTACAAGATCTTCTGCATAAAGAGTGATACAAATGAATATAGTTTTAAGTCTTCAGGTAACTGTGTGTATGT
>LZPO01035101.1:0-11596 GCA_001675575.1 Neotoma lepida | reverse complement strand
CAGAGAGGGTCTCAATCTTCAGTCAGAACTATTTTTTTTTTCTGGTAGCTTTTCTTTTCTACATATATTTTTCCTTTTGGGCTTGTGTATGTGTATAGGGAAGTGGTTCTCAACCCATAGGTCATGATCCCTTTGAAGGTTATATATCAGATATTCTGCATATCAAATATTTACATTATGATTCATAACAGTAGCAAAATTACAGTTATGAAGTAGCAATAAAATAATTTCATGGTTGGGAGTTACCACAACATGAGGAACAGCATTAAGGCATNGCAGCATTAGGACAGTGGAGAACCACTGGTATGGGGGGTGTATTTCAGTGTGTGTGCATGTTTGTATGTGCATGAGTAATGTATGTGCAAATAGAGGCCAGCGATTGGTGCTGGGCATCTTCCCTGACTTCTCTCCTTTGTATTTATTGGTTAACATCTCTCAGTCGGACCTGGAGGTGATTGCTTTGGCTAGACTGCCTAGTTCAGCTTGCAGACTCACTATCTCTGCTTTGGTAGCCCTGGGATTGCAGGTGGGCTGTAACATCTGTCTGCCTTTTTCTGTGGGTGCCGTGGATCCAAACTGAAGTTCTCATTTTTGTGCAGCAAGTGCTTTATCCACAGAGTCATCTCTCCAGACCCTCTGGTTTCTTTTCAATGACCTAGTCTGAGAGAGNGGGGGAAAAAAAGCTCTGTGCATTATTAGGTTAAACATTTTTCACTGGAGAAAGTTAATTACAAAACACAAAGGTTATCTCTTTGTTATATCAGCAAATAATTTATTGGAACTCAAGTATTCCGGAACAGAGAGTAATGTTAAACCTGACTGTGTATAATGTGTCCATTAGTATGATTTCATTAATAGAATCAGCAATCCACTATTGAGATTTAATTTTTTTAACCCTTGCCTATTTGCTTCTTCATACTCTTGAATTATTCATTTTGATTAAATGATGTTCTGGCTTAGAAAATAGAAGGAATGAATGGAGGCGTTGCCAGTCAGCCGAATGCAGCTCCGCCACCTGTCTTGACGCTTTAGGTCTGTGACAGCTTGCAGACCCTGTGGGCTCCACCCCTGAACGCTGAAGGCTGCCTACTGCGTACTCAGTGTTTTTCTAGGAAGGTGTTTTTCTTCACAGTTCCCAGCCCTCTAGTGGCAGTTATAAAAATGTCACTTTGTAGTCCCCACACAGGAAATGCCTGTTCTTACTTCAGTTACCAGAATCCTCTTACAGGAAGTTAGGTGTGGTCTTTAAAGGAGAATTTGAAAAAAATTTTTTTTTCTTTTTTTTTTTCTTTTTTAAAGCATGGTGGAATTTTAGCTGCAGTCTTCTTGGTTCCAGCTTACAGACCCCAAACTCTGAGTCTAAAAGCTTCTGCAGGGGTAATGTGTTCCTGTTCTTACTATGCTTGCTCTCTGGGAGGCTTCTCTACCTTTGCAGTGGAATCCTTGGGGGGATCTACAGGGGGACCCCTTTCATTTTGAAGCTGCTGGCTGCATGTTTTAGCATGTCTATCCCCCTAGAACACCAGGCATGGGTACAAGAGTTTCCTCCTTTGAATGTGTCAGGAGCATCTTGAAGCCTGTGCCTACCGCTAGGCAGGAGAACCTGTGGGGATGAGGTGGAGGAAAATGAGGGATGCTTTGGAGAGTCTGGGATGCTGACAGGGCAGTCTGACAGCCGGTGCCTGAAGGTTCCGGGGAACTTCAAAAATAACACATATGTTATGCATATATATTATTTTTATAATGAAAGCTATTCAGCAGCTTATGTTCTTCAGATTTCCTTGTGTTTTTTACCAGGTGTAGACTGCAGCAGAAATGAATTGGCAACTTGTTTTACTCTTAGAAGAGGCATTTTATATATTACAGTGGCAACTCATTTCTCTAGTGTGGAGCTTAAAATGGATTTTTTTTTCTTTTAAGAAAAAAAAGAAGAAATAGATTAAGTGATTTTTGAAGAGATGGCATTCTAGGGTTCAAGATTTCCTGTATTCTTTAGATAGCACAGAAATTCCTGTAACTGGCTGAGGTCACATTTGTAANCACATCTGACAAGTTATCTACTTTAATAAAATGTGATTTGAACATCAGTTAAAGTCCATCTATGTCATCAAGATAACCCATGCCATAGGGGCTAAGCTTAAAAGGAAAACTGTGTTAAACTACTTTTTTTCAAGTCCAAATTCTGAACTGGATATTTGAACTACTCTGCTAGANTTTTGTGAAATGGGACTTACTTGGAAGCATGGTAGCTCTCTGTGGTGTTTCTTTGCGTACTGCAAATTTGTTAATTTAAGAAGCAATTACACTAGTTGGCAGCAGGTTGCTAAGCTAGGAGGCCCAAGCTCCAGACCTCTGATGGNAGTGACTTCCTGCCTGTGCTGGCAGGTGCTTGGTCCCTTCCTGTGCAATTTGCCAGCAGTTCCAAAGGCAGCCAGGCATCTCCTGCTCCTCTTTACCACGGCCACCACCCTCACCCCCCACTCTCTACCTGTTTCCACAGTCAGGCCTTGCAGGATTTCCTGAGCTCTTTCGCAGGTGACACAGTTTTGAATGAACTCTTAAAGGTGATAAATTGGGCCAAAGGAAAACTAGAAAAAGAAAATGAGGAGGGGGAGGGAGAGAGAGAGAGAGGAGCAAGATTCCCGCACAGCCCTGCTTCTACGATTTTCTGTGATTTTTCCTTTTCTTTTGAATCTGATATATTTTCAGAAAGGATGCAGGGGGGAAATGGCTCCCCAAAAAATATCCACATAAGTGAAACAGCAAGCATACACCAGTACCTTCCATTTGCAAGCTCTGAACAGGGTGTTTTCCCCCAGTAACATGATCACATAAAGCATTTCAGGAGTGGGAGAACGGATTACCTCATACACACCTACTGGATGTGAGGGAAAGATCTCCATGCAGGCAAATGAATGCATGCACCAGAGCTCACAAGGCTACATGCAGCTGCCTTTGGGAAGTTCTCTAGCTGTTTGCTTGACATACTTTGTGCTCAGTGTCCTGTGATTGCCACCCTCACCTTTTATCTTAATGGTCATTGCTTTTTCCCCTCCTGTTTCTGTAGCACTTTCTTATGCGAGGAGCTAAACAGTGATTAAAGAAGCAGGATGAAAAGATGGCACAATCAGTGCTGGTACCGCCAGGACCTGACAGCTTCCGCTTCTTTACCAGGGAATCCCTTGCTGCTATTGAACAACGCATTGCAGAAGAGAAAGCCAAGAGACCCAAACAGGAACGCAAGGATGAAGATGATGAAAATGGCCCAAAGCCAAACAGTGACTTGGAAGCAGGAAAATCCCTTCCTTTTATTTATGGAGACATTCCTCCAGAGATGGTATCAGAGCCCCTGGAGGACCTGGACCCCTACTATATCAATAAGAAAGTGAGTCTTTAAGTCCAGTTGCTTTTATTTTCCCTTTTACCNTAAGATGGTGAAGAATGTACCTCCTTCCATCTCTTAAAGTATCTCTAGAATGCTGGCTGGGCCTGATCAAGCAGTGGAACAATTATTCTGTGTTTTGAAAGCACTTGTTTGAGCTCGCATTCTTAGGACAGACAGATACTGAAGAGGCATCCTGTAAGAGGGTATGCGAGGAAGGCAAAGCCAGTTTATTTTTCTGAATACTAATTATACCATAAATTGAATGCAGATTCACTATGATGCTACTGCATTGTGATGAAGTGAAAAGTGGAAAGTGGGAGCATATTATTGTTGTATTTCTGAGAGCAGTATCTAANATTCCCCTATAGCCTGGAACTTGATAGAAGGCTTACCATCCTTAGCAGGTTTAATTATGCCTTCACACCACAGACTGTCACTTTCTTGTGGCTCCCCCAAGAAGAAATAACACCAGAACACATGTAAGTGCCAAAAAAGTCTAACAAAAGACCATATTTGGAAAACCCTGAAGTTTTCATGTGAAAATTACCTAAATCAAGAAGTTATGGAAGCCTCATTTTTATGTTTGGTGAGAACTATAGCTATAACTGAAAATATGAGTAAAATANTTGGCAAAGATGCCAAGAATTCCTCTGATNGTAATCACAAAATAGTCTTTGTATTCCTNACCTCCTGAAGTCCCTTATCAAATTTTGAATTTTTTGCAGTGCCAAAAAAGAAAAGGGATTAGTGTCTTGCCATGTGTTGGTAATTGTTACACCACTTGCTATTTCAGAGGGGTCTCTTACTCTCTTAAAATGTCCTTGATGTGTTCTGTAAATTCTATTTCATATGTTGTGTTTTCTTTTTCAGACCTTTATAGTATTGAATAAAGGGAAAGCAATCTCTCGATTCAGTGCCACCTCCGCCCTGTACATCCTAACTCCCTTCAACCCCATTAGAAAATTAGCTATTAAGATTTTGGTACATTCATATCCTTTTAGTAATATGGTCATATAAATGGTACTTTTCTTTGACTTAATTATAAAGTTAGGTCTTTTCAAAATATGTGTGGCTGTCAGTGTTACCCTAGCTCTTTCCTCTTCCTCAGCAGTAAGCCTGTGGCAAGGGGGAGACAGCGGATAAGTAAAGCACTCCTATCTGCTGAGTAGCTTTCTTCTCTCTGACTCGTTGCTTCTTTCTTTTGTGTTTCCTTCCCAATCCCTTGCTACCTCCAAGACTTCATTCATTTTAACTAGACTGCAAGGATTGCCTTTCATGCCTTCAGGTTTTACAGTGTTATTTTGGAACAGTTTCCATGCATTAATTTTCCTCAGTGATTTATTATTTAAAACAGCACAGAATCTGTGCTGCGTATTTTGTGTCTTTTTGGTCAGAATTGTACAAACTTCTCTTGTTATGTTAGTGCATGTAAACTTTGAGTTCATGAATATTTCCAAGTGTGTTTCTAGGTACACTGGATAATGCTTGTAAACTTTGAGTTCATGAATATTTGCGGCTATGTTTCTAGGTACACTGGATAATGCTTGTAAACTTTGAGTTCATGAATATTTGCAGCTATGTTTCTAGGTACACTGGATAATGCTTGTAAACTTTGAGTTCATGAATACTTGCAGCAGAATACTTCCCAATGGTTTTCCCGTGTTCCCCAATGACATTTGTACTGACTTTCCCCTCATCCCATCTTTTAATCACTTATTCGCATGTTTTAGTCACAGGCTTACGTCTGCTTGTCTATATCTACTCCACTGTAGTCTTTATTCTCCTTATTGAAGGACAACTCCTAGAGGCAGGATGGGAGAACATGATGGGTAACAGTGATTTGACTTAGTCCTTGAAGTTCAACCCAGTAGCTGGAATGAGAGGTTTTATTGTAGGCAAAGGCAGCAGTCTGGATAAAAGTCAGTCCCGGAAAAGCAAAGAAGCAAAGACTTAAAAGACCAGAGCTGTGCTGGGGAGAGGAAGAACCAGGACACATAGAAATCTTGAGGGGAAGAGTTGTTTATTTCAAGAACCCAACTCAAGTGGAAGAAACTGAAATACAGCTAAGTTTCTATTAGGACAAACTCTTTTTGTGTTTGGTTGGTTTTTGTTTTATTGAGACTGGGTCTCTCTATGTAGTCCTGGCTGTCCTAGAACTCACATTTAGAACAGACTGGCCTTGAACTCACAGAGATTCACCTGCTTCTGCTTCCTGAGTGTTGGGATTAAAGGTGTGTACCACCATGCCCAGCCCAAGACAAACTCTTAAATGTTTTACTACCTTTATTTATTTATTCATTCAGAGTGTGTGTGTGTGTGTGTGTGTGTATACTCATGTGCACATGTACATGCCATTGCATACATTTAGAAGTCAGAGGACAACTTGAAGGAGTCAATTCTCTCTACCACATGGGTCCTAGAAATTGACTTCATATCATCAGACTTGGTGGCAAGTATCTTTATCCACTAAGTCATCTACTAGTCTAAAATTATTTTTTATGGGTGATGTGTGTGTGGTGGTATGTGTTAGGTGTCATGGTGCATATGTGGAGGTCAGATGACACCTTTGTGATATCAGTTCTCTTCTCCACGTTTATGTTAATTTCAGGGCTCTAATTCAGGTTTACTGTCTTTTATGGCAGGTACTTGACTCATAAGAGCATTTCACAGGTTCTGACAAGACAAATACTAAGTTAGAGAGAGTTATGGCTTGAATTTTTTGATATAGTCATATCAGGACTTGGATTTAAGGCTTCTACCATAAAAGTCTCACCACCAGTAGTAGATGTGGAAGATGATTGAAGTCACATAAAATAAGAAATTTGAAAATGGGATAAACCTGATGCAGGGTACCGTTCTCAGTTTGGATGGATGTAAAACATGTCCCCAAAATTTGCCTGGAAATGTGACAAGTTATGTGTTTAGAAATGTAGCACTCTGAATATCTTTTTTTTTTGTACCCTGGTGGATTTCTTCTCCAATGTTCTTACAGATATTATCAACATATTTTCCTTTGATCTTTATATTTAAGGTTTTAAAATTTACAATGCATATCTTAAGTCAAAAAATTTCCTTCCACATGCCCCAGTATGAGAATCCAGTTACATACAGAAAACGTCTTTGAGTTAGCATTAGAAATGAAAAATAAGGTTGGGATCTGTATCTTGGTCCCCGAGTTTAAAACTATGTTCTATTATGTTTCAAACCTTTAGAATCTGTGCACTGCATAAATACGTCTATGTTATTCATTGAATTTTAAACAACTATGTTTCATTTATGTAAACATAATTTATTTATGAAATCATGCCCATCCATCTAGTAGATACAGATAGGATATGCACTAAGGAAAATAATGACTTAAAAAGCAAAAGTTAAAAAATCTGATATGAAACAGGTAGGAAAGAAGACCCAAATGGAAGAGAAAATCAGTTTTGTCCTCCNTCTGATGGAGGAAGTGGTATCCCTTGAATAAAAGTATGAGTAGCCCCTGTATAAAAGAATGAGGCAGCATTTTGTTTTGAACTGTAAGGAGATCATGTGTTCTGTAGAATATTTCATAAAAACTATCTTCTCCACTTTATGGAAGTCCTTGAAAGTTATGAATCCCAGGAGACAGCCCCAGTGGAGACATCCCCACTAGTAGAAGGCACAGACGGTTTTTCAAGTTTGGACAGAGACTCTGGGTGTCAGAGACATTGCTTCTATTAGGAGCTCTCTGGAGATTCAGATAAACTTGGATTTGCCTTTTATCATAAGGAACACAGTTATAAATAGGCCAACAGGCTTATAAATTGAAGCTGGAGTAAGCAAATCTATTAAGATTGCTAAAATGAACTCATACTTCAATTTTAAAATTTGTTTACATTTATTTATTTGTGGGAAAGAGATTTGCACTTATAAGAAGGCATGGGTGTGGAGGTAAGATGACAAGTAGAGGGAGGCATTTCTCTCCTTCCACCATGTGGATGTTGGGGGTCAAACTCGGGTCATCAGGTTTGGTGGCAAGCTCTTTTACCCACTGAGCCATCTGGCCAGCCTCAGGATGAACTCTTGCCACTTCTGGAGCCTTTTAAATGATGCAGAGTCACAGATTCCACCCCCCCCGGGAAGTAAATTAAATAAGTTTACTCTCTAATTTCCTGAATTAAAATGTTATGTTTCAAATGTACCATCTTGGAGTAGATATATAAGGTGAAGAAAAGCAAGTGGGCTCNTAATAAATGCAGATAAGCCTTCCTATCTTTTGGTAATATGGTAAGAAATGAGCAAANATCCCACTAAACAAGATGTATGTGATGCTAAAGTTTCTAGCTGGTTTTTACGGTGTCTCTGTACTTCACTCCACACCATGCAAGCTCTAGGCTCAAGCCTTGGTTTTGTGGTTCCCATAGCAATGCATTTGCTGTACGTTAAAATGCTTGGGAATGGCCACAGGACAGTAGTTGACTATGGTTGAAAGAATCAGAGAGCCATCAAATTTAGATGTATATTGCAGATGGGCTGACAGTTTCCAGAGCAACTGAATGTGGGCTATAATGTAGTAAGAGAAGCTAAAGATGGCACTACGTATTTAGTCTGGACCAGAAAGGAAACTGGAGTTCCTGTGTACTGAGCCTGGAACAGCTCCGAGTACAACCTGTAGACAAATCAACTGCTTGTTTTTCAGCATCTGTACTTGAGACATCTGTTAGATATTAGGGAGGTACTGAGGAGTTCCATATATGTGCAAATCTAAAGTCCAGAAAGGGTCAAGCTAGAGAAATAACTTTGGGAGATGTTATTGTGTGGATGTTATGTATAGCCATGACAACAGATTAAACCACTAAAATCCTGAGACACTGAANTGTCCATCATTCACAAAGGGTAGGAGAATGAAAATTATTGGGTTAAAGATCAGAAACCAAGACTTCAATTCTACCTCTGAGATGTATTTACTTAGTATATGTTGTTGACCACATTATAGTTTTTTTTATCTCAGTTTTTCCATTGTAAAACTGTAGCCATAGTATGTAAATCATAATAGTAAATGCATTGTTGACTCTGGTGGTACACACCTGTAACCCAAGTGCTCAGACACAGATGCAGATGACTCAAGAGTTCAAGTCTATCCTCAGCTACAATGTGAGATCAGTGCCAGCCTGAGCTCCATGGCAGCCTGTTAAAAGAAAAACAAACAAAATGTATAAGTACCTAGTACCAGGATCCATGACAAGCACTTAGGAAGTACTTGAGAAAGAGTACTTAGGACAGCGACTGTTGGTAGCAGCTACAAATCTAGCTGCAATGACTACAACATCCACAAAAAAGAAATCTTCCCATCACCTAAGTATTTCTGAAAGAATTCTGAATGCATCACTACTCTGCTCCAACTTGTCCTTGGAAAGAAAAGGTCCATATTCCACCAGCATTTAAAGCTTGAAATGACTGCCACACATGCAATCCCTCCGGTCATCTCACTACCGATGAGAAATACAGATGAGAGGTTTTTAACGCTTAGTCTTTGTCTAAGATGTTTCTTCCTCTCTCCCTGTCTCTTTTTTATGTCTGTGTCTCTCTCTGTCTCTCTGTCTCTGTGTCTGTGTCTCTATGTCTCTGTCTGTGTCTGTCTCTGTCTGTCTGTCTATCTCTGTCTCTGTCTCTGTCTCTCTGTCTCTCTGTCTCTCTGTCTCTGTCTCTGTCTCTGTCTCTGTCTCTCTCTCTCTCTCTCTCTCTCTTTCTCTCTCTCTCCAGGCTCTCACTATGTAGTCCAGGCTTGACTGGAACTTCCTATTGGTGCTCAGTTTTGCAGGTACTTCAGTTACAGCTGTGAGCGAGCAGGCCCAGATTTATGAATGTGCACTGTCAGTACTAGGGCTCAAAGTTGAAACAGTCATCCCTTCTCAGCCAAGTGATGCTGCATTTTTCTTTCAATGGAAGAGAACCAGTTTTGGAACCCAAACACAATATATTAGGGTATCAGCAATGCTCATTTCTCTGTTTTTAAATGTTCTTTTCACTGATTCCAACTATTGTATTTATGTGATAGTTATGCAGACTTTAAAAAAATCAGTTTTCTATATAAAGAATGATACAGCTCTGTAGAAAAGAGAATGATTCAACCTAGCAACTTCCCTTTCTTATGCCTTTAGCATAAGATGTTATTGCCTAGCTATGTACTAACATGTATTCACATGAAGAGTTAATAGTATATATGTATATGTATATATATGACGTTATATATACATATATATGACATTAATCAGTATTCTTCTTGGCTCAGAAATATGCTCATATATCAAAAGAGACCTACTCCACTGTTTAATCTCCACATTCAAGTTAGAAACTAATAACATGAAATATTTTTCTACCTATAGGTTATGAATATGTGAGTTTTTTAAATTCCTTGAATTTCTCTGGATATACACAAGACTACAGTGCTTTAGACCAGAGCAGCCTCCCCTTCCTTGAGAGCAACAACAATGAGAAAAATACTCCATATCTAAAAACCCAAATTATTAGTGGTAATAAGAATAACTGATAATTATCTTAGCAGATAATGACTGTATCTTATGAGAAAAGTGTTAGTACAATCATCCACATTAATATAATAAAACTGAACTTGCTACAACTACATTTTTGCTACCAGTTCACANTGAATCACACAACTTGTGAAGCCTGCATGGCTGGTGAAGGATGAATTTGACCCTTGAGTGCTGAGCTGGAAGCTGGGGCTGTCCTCATGGGCATAGAGATGGGGCTGCCAAAGCTTCTTGTCAAACGCTACACAATCATTTTGAATATAAGCTTTAAAAAAATTTTCCTTACCATATATACATAGAAAGTATTTAAAATTTGCCAACTGATGAGTTAGTATCTCTCAATAGGTCCAACTACTTTTATTAATATTTGGTACAAAGAAACCAATAATCAAAAAGATTGCTTTTTCTTGATATGATATAGATTAGTCTGCTTGTATTTTGTTTTATATAGCCAAGCTGTTATGGAAGTATTGTTTCAAGATAAGTTAGACTTTTGAAAAATATAGTCTAGTTTATCTCTTGTCTTCNATATTTAGAAAATCATATAAGATGTGTGTATTTCACTTATAATTTTAGCTCTTAAAAATGTGTCTTGATGTGCAGTTTCATAGTTTTTCAATATGTGGCTTTGCCAATATAATGTTCATACCTACATTATTTTTTAATGTGGTTTAAATTTTGTTGAATCCTACTACTGAAAAGTCACTCATTAAAATCCAACAATTTGAAAACT
Source organism: Neotoma lepida (assembly GCA_001675575.1). Classification (NCBI taxonomy): domain Eukaryota; kingdom Metazoa; phylum Chordata; class Mammalia; order Rodentia; family Cricetidae; genus Neotoma; species Neotoma lepida. The sequence continues at coordinate 960 of LZPO01035101.1, read as the reverse complement.
ATATGATTGATGAAATAATAAGTGACAATGATTAATAAAGTAGTAGAATTTGAAATTTTTATTTGTAAATACATACTCTGCCAGAAATATCTGAACCTGACTCTATCTCTTATTTTAAAAGGAAAATACTTGTATTTGTTCAATGTCTATTATGATTCTTAATTAAAGTACGTATTTTGCTATTAAATTGATAACCACACAATATGAACAACTGTTTTGAGCATGCTTTATTATCTGTAATTTATGAGAAATTAGTCATTACCTCTATTGTTTATCTTAAAACACATTTTACTTTCTTATATATAATTAAATTTTCCTGTTGGAAATAGCATGTTATACGAATTACAAGACCATGTCTCAGTCCATTATGTGACATTAATTTCATGAGGTTTTAATTTTCACTTTGTGTTTATTCTACATGTTCAAACCTTTAGCAGGAAGGACACTTNTATCCATTGTGCATATAGACTTTGACATTAGGAGACTTTTGTAAGGTAACACAGGGACACCTGATCAGATCAAGCATTGTGAATATTAAACAATATGCATATAAAATGCTCATAACATCCCATGACTTTAAAAAAAATTTAATTGTTGGGATGAAGATAGTATAGAAAGGACAAAAGAGCTGAAGACATCTTAGAATGCTGACCCTATGTTAATATATTATATCATCATGCAGTGATTATATCATATATAATCATTATATCATATATAGTGTCACTAACATGTACAAGGAAACTGCCAAAATGATCCCAGCTACATTTACAAAATCCATTTTGGTGCAGTGTGTAGAATGGACTAATTCAGATAGATTATTTCAGAAAAAAAAGCACAACAATGTACAAATCATGTTACATGTACTGTTGGCCCTGATGAACACTTGAACAACTCAGTAATACGGAAATGGAGAGTCATGGACTGACTCCAGACATAGACAATAAAATTGGAAGTTTTCTG
>LZPO01035100.1:111602-127199 GCA_001675575.1 Neotoma lepida | reverse complement strand
GCACACACACACACACACACACACACACACACACACACACACACACACACACACACAAAGCTAAGAAAATCTGGGAAACAGGTCAGCCTGATGTCCCAGCCTGGTCCTATTGGAAGACGCTCCCTGTTAGCTTTCAAGGTAGTAGAGCCTATCTGTCTCCTCCTGCACCCCCAGTATAACTGTATGTGACTGCTCTAAAATTGTAGCTATGTGAAGGGAAACAGGTGTCTGAGGGAGAGAGGCTCTGGGTGTGTTGGGGGGTTGTGTACAACTTGGCTCCTTTACTAAGTAACAGACACTCATAGGTAGAGTTTAATGATCAATAAAATAGTGTTCATAGTCCTAGGTGTCCTGCAAGCCTGTGATGTGCCAAGGACCTGCTACCCTGGGGGTGAATCATTGGTGAAGTCAAGCAACTTGTTATAATATTATGCAAAGAACCAGGAAGAAATCAACCCTGCAAAGAACCAGGAAGAAATCAACCCTGAGTCCAAGGTGGTGATGGGAACCTAAGAGTCTGCTGCTTGCATAGAGGACAAAGGCATAATGCAATTGGCAGCAATGGTGCCACATTCTACCCTTATTCAAGACCTCAGAAGGTTAGATACCAGGACTGACTAAAAGACACTAGGCTATTCTTTGGATAATGGCAAAATCTAATTTCCAAGAAGAGACAGCTCCCACTCAAGGGCAGAAAAAGCTCTGGAGCGAGGACGTGGTGTGAAGCAGGCGGCTTACCTCCCCCGTAGGTCTGGCACAGGTAGGGGAACCTCCATATGTTACCCAGCCCCACAGCAAAGCCAATGCAGCTCAGGAGGTACTGGAATTTGTTGTCCCACTTGGGCCTCTCATCCTCCATATCCACAAGTGGGTCCATCCCTGAGGCCTGAGCCATGCCGAATGGTCACCCTGGGTATGGCCGGGAGGTGTGGGTGTACAGTGGGCACCTTGCAGCGCACTAGTCCAGTAGGTCTTCTGGAATCTCTGCTGGACTGAGGAAGCTGGAGCAGTCAGCCTCTCCTCCAGGCACTTCTCCATGTATTTAAAGAAGTCCAGTTAATTGCTAACTGGCATCAAGTTCCTGCCTACTGCAGAGTCCATCTTTAATACCCGCATCGACCAGCTTACCTGAGGTTAGGCCTGATGCTCCATAGGACCTGCAGGACTCCCAGAATGTCAAGTTCAGTTGGCTATTAAACCTTTTTATTCTGTAACTAAGCCTGGAGTATAAGTAATGTATGCTCACTTTCCATAAGACACAGCAAAGCAGACCCCAAAGTGTTCTCCTCTTCCTCCAGGGTGACATCTTGAAGCTTATGGTAGTATGTGGACAGGAGTGTTGTGGTTCAAAACAATGTGCCAGGAGGCTGCCTGCTGCTCTCTCTATGATGCTCACCCCGGTGGCCCCAGCAGCCCTAGCTGCTCACAGTTTTCTCTCATGAAGATTCTGTGAGTGGATTTGGAGGAGCTCACAGCCTACACCTGCTGCTTTTCCCAGTACATCCTGAAGTTCTCTGACTAAGCAGTATGTGCTTCCCAGAATACACACCACTGTCCAAACTACACATCCACTGCACCAGTCCTGTTGGGCTGTCCCAGGTGCAGCTNCTATGAGGAGCTGACCTTGGCCTTGTGTGGGTGTTGGACGTGGTCTTTATTTCCCTGGGACATGAAGTCAGGAGGGGCCTACCACATGCTTAGTCTTCAAGTACACTCATTTTTCAGGTGTCTGTGGGTTGGTTTTGTTTTTGTTTTTGTTTGTTTTTGTTGTTGTTGTTGTTGTTTGGTTTTTTTGGCTAGTTCTAAACCTCCATGTTTTGAGTTTGTTAAGAAAAACCCCACCTTCACCCCCAGGCTGCACCTGCTCCAGACCCTTGGCACAGCACAGATGACCCTAGCTGACAGCCCACAGCTGTCTATGAACAAGAGTTTTGAGGGGTGGGCACAGGATGCTTCTTCTTCATGTGCAGGGGTTTGAAAGACTTGTTCCCACCTCTATCCTCTGCACTAGTGGCCCCAATGTTGTCTAGGGTAGCTGGGCAGGACAGAATGANGCTACCATACATGTTTGTGATGCTCTCCAGATTCTGAGATTCCACCCTCACAATGCTTTTCCCCGGGCATGGGCTAAAGGCATCTTCTGTCCTTGGGACCTCCTGGACACTGTTCCATCAACTATGCAGCCACAGTTCCAAATATGTAGGCTGCAGAAGCCTAGGCTCTAGGAGCTGCATTTCTAGGAGATCTTATTTTGAGTATGGTGATAAAGTAAGTAAAAGTTTGAGAAGAGACAAGAAACAGAAGGANGCAGAGGGTATGGAGGAGGGTTTCAGGTAGGGGATGCACCCCCTTGATGTCACCCCTGTGCTAGCATGTTTCTATGATTCCCTCTAATGTTGNCACTTCTGTTTCCAGCTGACCTCATTCCCAAGCAGCCCCTATGTCCCAAGTCCAAAGACCTTCTGGTCACCTGCCAGTAGGCAATAGAGTGTGTAAGACAACATTGTCACAGTNTAGTCTTAGTCTGTCCCTCTGGGCTGTAAGAACCTCTTCAGAGAAATCCCCTAATCCAGAGCTGTCTGAGAGGTAAGGCTATACTTACTGCCCACATCATTCCTGCAAGTCCTTGGTGCCTGCCATGGGCCCTGCTCATCCTTCTATGCCTGAGTGTCTTCTATGCCTGAATAATAGTCTTAACCCAAGAACATAAAATAGGAGTGCTTTATTGAGAAAGATGTATTTTAGACCNATTAACCAACCTGGATTTCTGTCACACTTACAGAGACATGAGGTCTAAACATAAGGCATGGACCAGAGATAGCAGAAAATTTGGTTGGCCTCCAGCCAGGCCACACAGGGCCACCTAGGAATCCTCAGTATGCACACCACATGGCATGTATTGATGGGGACCAATCAGTATTTTTCCAGATGAGGGTTCAGAGGCCCAGAGGTGGGACCCACTGAAACTACTAGTGTGAGACCCTTCATACTCCCCTCAGTGCCAACCATCTTCCTCTGCCTCTGTATGGATCTTTAGGTCATGGTATCCAGGTGATCAGTGCGTGTAGAACGGTGCTGTGTTAGAGGACTCCCATGTATCAAGAATAAGAGCTGCATTTTGTAGTGAGTGAAATGTGGCTGGTGTCACCAAGTAAGAAGAACATGATATCAGGGGCCACCACAGTTTCTCACCCTTGTTTGTGAGAATTCTCAGGAAGTCCAGTTCTACTTAAATTTGGTCTTTTCTCTGGAAAGAGGAGGGCAGTAGCTTGTAANAGACACTCCAAGTCCCAAGTACCTGTGACTGAGAGTGGAAATGAATCCAGAAACAACCAGCCTGTTGGGGGAAGGGACAGGCATAGCCCTCTGTGGCTTTACAGACTGTCAGTGAGAGACTGAGGACTTCTAGGCTTCACAGTCACTGGGGTGCCCAGGACTCTGGAAGTCCTCAACACAGTGGCCACAGCTGAGTTACCCTGTAATCCTCCTTTCCCAACATTTGGCTAAAGATTTACAGGCTCATGCCCTCTTCAGAAGTGCACAGGGTGGCTCCCGCTTTGGCAGAGAAGGGAAAGTCAGNTTGGCTGCTTAGCAACGAATGATTAAGCAGGCATTCAGGGTTAGGGTGTGCTGGGTCTGACTGAGACAAATCTTCTCAGCCTTGCCAGTTCACCAGCTTCCTGTACTTCTCCTTAAGGAGCAGAAGGGCCCAGACTTCTAATTCAGGGGCCTTGGTCCAGCACTCACAGCAAGGGGCAGGAGGTCAGCTGGGAGTGGGCAGGGCCCAGGAGCCAGGCCAGCAGCATAGCCTCACCTCCTACCTTCTACTCAGAGGGATGGGGACCAGCCTGNGGCCTCCACAACTTCACTTTTGGCTCTCAGCTCAAGGTGGGTCCTGAATCATGTCTGTCCCCAGGCTGTGGTCCAAGCCCTACAGAGAGGGCAAATGGAAGGCAACCAGGCCAGAGTGGTAGGCACTTCCATCATGAGCATGTAAAAACATTTTCACATGTGTGCCATCTGCACAAAGATAGCATAGGCATGTGCACATATCTCTGTGCAATGCAAAACATAAATGTACATGCATGTACATACACAACACAATCCACATGTGAAGATACACATATACATGTTTGTACATAGGTTTATGAGTGTATGATCATATATTTATATACACATATCTATAGATGTACATGTGTGAATATATGCATGTGTGTGCACACATATGTATTTAACATATGAGCATATATATAAACATACAGATAACACTCATGTATATATACATGTATACACAAATATATAGGCACCTCCCAGTATATATGCACAAATATATGCACAAAATGCATACACAAACTCGTACTTATACACATACACACTTGTGCACATGCACCACATATGTACATACACATGTATACATACATGTGTGCAACTGCTATATATACATAAACATGACTATGTGCCCCACATGTTTGTGTAACACTTGTGTACAAATCTGTGTGACATATGAATATATGTATGCATACTCACACATTCACATACATTACAGCCCACTTCCCCAAGGGTCCTGCCTCTTGCCCTCCTCCACACACCATCTTCTGCCTTATACTGGCTAGGCCCACTCAGTACTTCAGTTCCCCATTCACAGAGGTTGTAGACAGTGTATTGACCAGCCCGTGTTGGTCCCCTGACTTCTGGCAACGGTTTCTGATGAGCTTGTAGATGGCAAAGCAGGGGATGGTGAGGCTGGGCACCCCGGCCACGATGACCACCACCACATACACCCAGCCNGGGTATAGGACCCTCTGCGATTTTGGAAACTCCTCCTGGGAAGAGATGCACAGGGAACAGATGGGGGAAAGGTCTGCAAACCCCTGTATCTCATCTTCCATTTCTTGGAGTGGAGCCCTTCTACCGCCCTCGTGCCCTGCTGTCTGCCTCCTTCCCCCTCAGGTCTCCTCCCTCTCCACCCAGCCCCTGCCTGGGTGCTTACATAGTCAGGGTCCCAGATGCTGTACACGAGACTTTTGTTGACCTCAACTACAAAATAGAAGAGGAAGATGACCAGCATGATCAGTGGGCTGACCACTCTCCATGTCACCTGCCAGAAAATGTTGGGCTTGTGGCCGATCATGAACTTGATGTCCTTGCTGAACCTGCAGCAGAGGCCAGAGGGCAGGGTCACTGGTGGCTCATGAAGGCAGATGGCTGGCCAGTTTTCTCTGTCTTGGACAATGGTTGTCATCCTGGGATATTGTGCCTTGGCTTTCCCTTGATAAGGTCCTCTAACTTGGCAGGCAAAGATATGCCTGCACTCAGAGGGGTCCTAGGTTGTCACTGTCAGCAGCTGCTGCCCAAGCTTCTTGGAATCCCTACAGCACTGTGATATGAGTTCATCATCAGAGGTCTCCTATCCTCACCCACTTCCTGTCATTGACAATGAGGACAGTAGGCCATCAGACTTTCCTCCCTCCTCAGCAGCCCTTGTGTGAGCAGCAGCATCGTGAAGTTAGGTGATGCCCACAAGACCTGCTCAAAGCCTGCTCTGTGGCATAACTCGCTTCAGCAGACAGGGATTTGTTGTGATCAGAATGAGACATATGGTGATGACCTTTCTTCACATCTTTGGGCAATCACCTCCCCCCATGCTACTCTCAGTGCTGTGGAACTCAGATCACTGTGCATGTGCTAGCTACAACCACGTTTCAGTTGACACATTCCTTGTTGATGTCCCCAAACATCACAAAAGTCACATCGCTGGCCCTGTGCACCTCAGCTTCCACATTGCTTCCTTAGCCTATTAGAATCTGGTCTCCCCTCATGCTGATGTAACCTTATCTGTGTCCCCTGTGGACTTTCATTTTTCAGTGACTTGAAACAGGTGTTCCAGAACAGGACCTCCAGCAAAGGGCTTACATCAACTTTATTTTAATGGATACTGACAGATCATTCTAGAGTGATAGCAATACAGCTTGAAGATGTAGCTTCCTGAATCCCTACCCAGCAATAGTAATGATGCCCTGAGATGTTGGGTCAAGCCTGAGTTTTAGATAGCTGCTGAGACCTCTTCCCCCTAAAGGGCCTATTCACAATTTCAGAAGTACCCCTGATGTAGACCCCCAAGTGGATGAATAGCACTGAGCTCCATTTGCCTCAGGACATGTGAAGTCCATGTCCTACACAGCCTGAGTCCTGCTGCCTTGCATGTATCCCCTCCCCTTCCTCACCTCCCACCTCCTCCCTACCTTTGTTCTGGTCTCAGTGCTGCTCTTGGGGCCCCAGATTGAATGATATGTTTACAGTTAGATCATAAATTTTTTTTAAGTTGTGTAATCAGATGTGTCTAAATTTTCTTTTGCATTCTCTTTCTCTACACCCAAAGTTACTAGAAGTCAGTTTCTAGTACACCTACAAATTCCTGTCTTCGGATAAGTATCAGGGGCTATTGGGAATTAGAGGTACTGTTTAGATCACTTTTAATAAGAAAGGAGGCACCGTTTCAGCAAGGCCAACCCTTCATCCTCTGGCCTCTTTCTACCTCTTGAACCAAGTTCCAGGACTAAGCCAGCCTACTTCTATGAAGGAAGTCTACATTCACTTGCACAATAGTGAAGGCTTTGTGCCATGGCATGCCTACCTCCCTTATCCCCACTTGGCTGGCCTAGTTTAGCAAGGATTCTGCAACTCAGATTTTCTGCTAAAGATGACCTGTTGCCACAGAGCTACCCCTCCTACCTGTCTGCTCCATACAGGTACATGACAGCAAACATCTCACAAAAGGCGATGATAAGCAGAGGAATGGAGCCAGCATAGCTGTCCAGGAGGGAGAGCCAGTACTGGCCCGAATTCAGTGTGAAAATGAAGGCGATGAGATATGTCCCCAAGCAGATGAGGCCTGTGGCCAGACAGGGAGCAGAGCTGTGGCTTCAAGGCTGCTCACCCCAGGGCTGCACCCACCACTGCCATGAGGAACATAAGCAGGTCTCCCTTAGACAGTAAGCGTCATACATACCTGTTATCAGTTCTTTGGGCCACTTTTTAGGCATGAGATTGAGGTCCTGAAGGGGTACAGTCACACCCTCCATGTTCCCAAACATGGACGAGAGGCCCAGGCAGAAGAGCATGATAAAGAAGAGCACTGACCAGAGTGGTGACGCTGGCATCTTGGTGATGGCTTCAGTGAAGACAATGAAGGCCAGGCCTGTGCCCTCCACACCCTGCAGCAATGCACAAGGTCATCTGAGCCCTCTGTCCCTCTCCTTCCTCTTGTGTCAGCTATTGCTGCTTCCCTTGATTGAAGGTAAGTCCCTATTGTTGAAGACACCATGCACTTTGGACAGAGGACTCAGAGGAGTACAGCTGGATATGACCTGAAAACCTCCTCCCCAAGGACCAGCTTTCCTAGCATCGAAGGTACTGAGCAAGCTGCCAAGGGAGGAAGCAAAAACAATGGTCCTCCTCAGCTTGTGAACCACAGCAATATTCCCTACAGGTTCAACAGTCCCATCTGGAGGCATTCATCTCTTGGCATTAACTAACAGCTATTTAATTAGACTGAAGGTCCATTCAAAAGGAGGGAAATCATGCCTGGCACTGGACTAAGCCAACTCCCCCAGACTGGTGAGGTCATGGATATAAAAGAAGAACACATGCTACTTTACTAAACCAGCATACTTCCTAACTACATGCTAAATATCTATCCTTATACCCACAGATAAGTGTAGTCTTCACACCTCTTCACCGGGAACTTCTCTTTGCATCAGATAGAGACCACTACAGAAAACAATTGATCAAAATGTGGGGAACAACTGATCTTAGGGTACCCATCCCCAGTGGATGCATTTACAACACAACTCTGTACCCAAGGTTCAGGGAACATTATGAAAGAGGGAGCAGGACGATGTAAGAGCTGGAGGACCAGGAAAACAGCTGTGGTATTGCCTTTTATGACAAGGAAACAACACCCATTAACACCTGCCTAAACAAGACCCAAACAAGAATAACAACAATACATGCTAATGAGGTAGGGGGAAATCTAAATCTCACTTGAGGGGTGGGGGAAGGGAGGCAGGCACCCCTAAACAGGAGAATTAGAATTCCCCAAAGATAAGCTCCTTCATTGGTTCTACAATACCAAGAGTGATCAACTCTGAAATAANGGCCTCCACAACTTCACTTTTGGCTCTCAGCTCAAGGTGGGTCCTGAATCATGTCTGTCCCCAGGCTGTGGTCCAAGCCCTACAGAGAGGGCAAATGGAAGGCAACCAGGCCAGAGTGGTAGGCACTTCCATCATGAGCATGTAAAAACATTTTCACATGTGTGCCATCTGCACAAAGATAGCATAGGCATGTGCACATATCTCTGTGCAATGCAAAACATAAATGTACATGCATGTACATACACAACACAATCCACATGTGAAGATACACATATACATGTTTGTACATAGGTTTATGAGTGTATGATCATATATTTATATACACATATCTATAGATGTACATGTGTGAATATATGCATGTGTGTGCACACATATGTATTTAACATATGAGCATATATATAAACATACAGATAACACTCATGTATATATACATGTATACACAAATATATAGGCACCTCCCAGTATATATGCACAAATATATGCACAAAATGCATACACAAACTCGTACTTATACACATACACACTTGTGCACATGCACCACATATGTACATACACATGTATACATACATGTGTGCAACTGCTATATATACATAAACATGACTATGTGCCCCACATGTTTGTGTAACACTTGTGTACAAATCTGTGTGACATATGAATATATGTATGCATACTCACACATTCACATACATTACAGCCCACTTCCCCAAGGGTCCTGCCTCTTGCCCTCCTCCACACACCATCTTCTGCCTTATACTGGCTAGGCCCACTCAGTACTTCAGTTCCCCATTCACAGAGGTTGTAGACAGTGTATTGACCAGCCCGTGTTGGTCCCCTGACTTCTGGCAACGGTTTCTGATGAGCTTGTAGATGGCAAAGCAGGGGATGGTGAGGCTGGGCACCCCGGCCACGATGACCACCACCACATACACCCAGCCNGGGTATAGGACCCTCTGCGATTTTGGAAACTCCTCCTGGGAAGAGATGCACAGGGAACAGATGGGGGAAAGGTCTGCAAACCCCTGTATCTCATCTTCCATTTCTTGGAGTGGAGCCCTTCTACCGCCCTCGTGCCCTGCTGTCTGCCTCCTTCCCCCTCAGGTCTCCTCCCTCTCCACCCAGCCCCTGCCTGGGTGCTTACATAGTCAGGGTCCCAGATGCTGTACACGAGACTTTTGTTGACCTCAACTACAAAATAGAAGAGGAAGATGACCAGCATGATCAGTGGGCTGACCACTCTCCATGTCACCTGCCAGAAAATGTTGGGCTTGTGGCCGATCATGAACTTGATGTCCTTGCTGAACCTGCAGCAGAGGCCAGAGGGCAGGGTCACTGGTGGCTCATGAAGGCAGATGGCTGGCCAGTTTTCTCTGTCTTGGACAATGGTTGTCATCCTGGGATATTGTGCCTTGGCTTTCCCTTGATAAGGTCCTCTAACTTGGCAGGCAAAGATATGCCTGCACTCAGAGGGGTCCTAGGTTGTCACTGTCAGCAGCTGCTGCCCAAGCTTCTTGGAATCCCTACAGCACTGTGATATGAGTTCATCATCAGAGGTCTCCTATCCTCACCCACTTCCTGTCATTGACAATGAGGACAGTAGGCCATCAGACTTTCCTCCCTCCTCAGCAGCCCTTGTGTGAGCAGCAGCATCGTGAAGTTAGGTGATGCCCACAAGACCTGCTCAAAGCCTGCTCTGTGGCATAACTCGCTTCAGCAGACAGGGATTTGTTGTGATCAGAATGAGACATATGGTGATGACCTTTCTTCACATCTTTGGGCAATCACCTCCCCCCATGCTACTCTCAGTGCTGTGGAACTCAGATCACTGTGCATGTGCTAGCTACAACCACGTTTCAGTTGACACATTCCTTGTTGATGTCCCCAAACATCACAAAAGTCACATCGCTGGCCCTGTGCACCTCAGCTTCCACATTGCTTCCTTAGCCTATTAGAATCTGGTCTCCCCTCATGCTGATGTAACCTTATCTGTGTCCCCTGTGGACTTTCATTTTTCAGTGACTTGAAACAGGTGTTCCAGAACAGGACCTCCAGCAAAGGGCTTACATCAACTTTATTTTAATGGATACTGACAGATCATTCTAGAGTGATAGCAATACAGCTTGAAGATGTAGCTTCCTGAATCCCTACCCAGCAATAGTAATGATGCCCTGAGATGTTGGGTCAAGCCTGAGTTTTAGATAGCTGCTGAGACCTCTTCCCCCTAAAGGGCCTATTCACAATTTCAGAAGTACCCCTGATGTAGACCCCCAAGTGGATGAATAGCACTGAGCTCCATTTGCCTCAGGACATGTGAAGTCCATGTCCTACACAGCCTGAGTCCTGCTGCCTTGCATGTATCCCCTCCCCTTCCTCACCTCCCACCTCCTCCCTACCTTTGTTCTGGTCTCAGTGCTGCTCTTGGGGCCCCAGATTGAATGATATGTTTACAGTTAGATCATAAATTTTTTTTAAGTTGTGTAATCAGATGTGTCTAAATTTTCTTTTGCATTCTCTTTCTCTACACCCAAAGTTACTAGAAGTCAGTTTCTAGTACACCTACAAATTCCTGTCTTCGGATAAGTATCAGGGGCTATTGGGAATTAGAGGTACTGTTTAGATCACTTTTAATAAGAAAGGAGGCACCGTTTCAGCAAGGCCAACCCTTCATCCTCTGGCCTCTTTCTACCTCTTGAACCAAGTTCCAGGACTAAGCCAGCCTACTTCTATGAAGGAAGTCTACATTCACTTGCACAATAGTGAAGGCTTTGTGCCATGGCATGCCTACCTCCCTTATCCCCACTTGGCTGGCCTAGTTTAGCAAGGATTCTGCAACTCAGATTTTCTGCTAAAGATGACCTGTTGCCACAGAGCTACCCCTCCTACCTGTCTGCTCCATACAGGTACATGACAGCAAACATCTCACAAAAGGCGATGATAAGCAGAGGAATGGAGCCAGCATAGCTGTCCAGGAGGGAGAGCCAGTACTGGCCCGAATTCAGTGTGAAAATGAAGGCGATGAGATATGTCCCCAAGCAGATGAGGCCTGTGGCCAGACAGGGAGCAGAGCTGTGGCTTCAAGGCTGCTCACCCCAGGGCTGCACCCACCACTGCCATGAGGAACATAAGCAGGTCTCCCTTAGACAGTAAGCGTCATACATACCTGTTATCAGTTCTTTGGGCCACTTTTTAGGCATGAGATTGAGGTCCTGAAGGGGTACAGTCACACCCTCCATGTTCCCAAACATGGACGAGAGGCCCAGGCAGAAGAGCATGATAAAGAAGAGCACTGACCAGAGTGGTGACGCTGGCATCTTGGTGATGGCTTCAGTGAAGACAATGAAGGCCAGGCCTGTGCCCTCCACACCCTGCAGCAATGCACAAGGTCATCTGAGCCCTCTGTCCCTCTCCTTCCTCTTGTGTCAGCTATTGCTGCTTCCCTTGATTGAAGGTAAGTCCCTATTGTTGAAGACACCATGCACTTTGGACAGAGGACTCAGAGGAGTACAGCTGGATATGACCTGAAAACCTCCTCCCCAAGGACCAGCTTTCCTAGCATCGAAGGTACTGAGCAAGCTGCCAAGGGAGGAAGCAAAAACAATGGTCCTCCTCAGCTTGTGAACCACAGCAATATTCCCTACAGGTTCAACAGTCCCATCTGGAGGCATTCATCTCTTGGCATTAACTAACAGCTATTTAATTAGACTGAAGGTCCATTCAAAAGGAGGGAAATCATGCCTGGCACTGGACTAAGCCAACTCCCCCAGACTGGTGAGGTCATGGATATAAAAGAAGAACACATGCTACTTTACTAAACCAGCATACTTCCTAACTACATGCTAAATATCTATCCTTATACCCACAGATAAGTGTAGTCTTCACACCTCTTCACCGGGAACTTCTCTTTGCATCAGATAGAGACCACTACAGAAAACAATTGATCAAAATGTGGGGAACAACTGATCTTAGGGTACCCATCCCCAGTGGATGCATTTACAACACAACTCTGTACCCAAGGTTCAGGGAACATTATGAAAGAGGGAGCAGGACGATGTAAGAGCTGGAGGACCAGGAAAACAGCTGTGGTATTGCCTTTTATGACAAGGAAACAACACCCATTAACACCTGCCTAAACAAGACCCAAACAAGAATAACAACAATACATGCTAATGAGGTAGGGGGAAATCTAAATCTCACTTGAGGGGTGGGGGAAGGGAGGCAGGCACCCCTAAACAGGAGAATTAGAATTCCCCAAAGATAAGCTCCTTCATTGGTTCTACAATACCAAGAGTGATCAACTCTGAAATAAGATGTGTATAAGAGACAGTATATATATATATATATATAATACAGATGTGCTATATATACATATATGTAATAATCAAAGAAAAGGAATCCATGAATCTGAGGAGTGAGGGGAGACCATGGGAGAGGTTGAAGGGAGGAGCAGGGGGTGTTTTATATAATTGATTATATAATTGATTTAAGGGACTGGAGGTGTCAAGTCCTGCCGGTGCCCGGAGGGTCATGATTGGTTAACAGTGGCTCCTTCCTCTTCCCTGATTTTTAACTTCTGCCACTTCTGAGGGTAAGATGATAACTGTGCAAAGCCCCTGTGTATGACTCACAAAGACCAAAGAGGATCCCTCCCCTTACCCACACATGAGGCTTTGATGCCGTGGAGATCACCACACCTACCTCAGAAAGGAAGGAGTTCATGTTACAGGTCTGGAACTTCAGCTGTGCATAGGCCTCAGGATTGGTGGCGTTGCACCACTGCTGAAAGGCCTCAAAGTTCTCTGCAGTCACATTGCCCTCGGGCAGGTCAAACCCATTGATGAGAGTCAGGATGTTCCTGGAAGTAATGAAAAGGGCTCCTGTGTGTCCTGAGTGGGAGCTTCCCAAAGGCTGAACTGGCAAGGGTTGGTCAAAGAGGAGTAGGGTCTATGTCCATGCCCTCTGGTTGCAGCCCAAGGTGCTAGGGTAGCAACTCACATGTTGACNCAGTCATCAAAGCGCTCAGTGGCTCGGAAGCCAATGATGGAATAGACCACGGTGGCTGCATACACAGATGTGAAGCCATTGATGATGGACACGATCACAGCGTCCCTCTCACAGTTATTGCTGAGGACAAGAGTGGTGTCACCACAGGACAACATAGCTGATTCACAGATGAGGACATATATGCCCTGCCTGGGTGTCAGCACGCAGCACAGCAGAACCAGTGTGTCCAGGTCTAAGACTGGGTTCCTGAGTGCTCACCAATGAGTGAAAGGCTAATGTGATATCAGAGAACCCAGATCCTGTCATCTGGACACATGTGGGCACTGAGAACTCAAAGTGACCAGAGGGCTCTGTCCTGACCCTGAACCAAGTTGCTATCTTCTTTACTGTGTTCCAAGCTTCCCACCCACACAGACCATGGTTATGGAGACTCTGAAAGTCCAGGATAACAAGAGTTGGAGATTCCTAGAATCAAATCCTACCTTAGGCCTGAGGTAAGCAATCAGCCTTACAGAAGGGACAGGCCCTGACCTCTCACTACCAGCTACAGAGTCCCCATGGGCTAGAGAAGGAGGCTAAGTCAGGTTCTCTACTACTTGAAACCTCTCTCCCAACCCAGGCCTCTCTAAAGATGGGGTTTTACTTATTTAAGCCATAGTGTTTTGTTTATGAGAACAATTATGAATTAGTATTTATAAAAGCAATTTAGTATATAGTCCCAAGGCTGAAGAATCCAGGGCTGGGTGGGCTACCTGCCTGAAATAAAGGAGGAAAAGAGATCCTAGAATATTCCAGATGGGACTTGACCATTCTGGCTGGCATTTGGGGCAGGGTAGAGCCACCCTGGCCATCTGGCTTTGGAGTGTCTGTGTGTCTCAAAAGGATGGATGCTTACCCATAGCACAAGTATGTGTTCTAGGGTCGGATTCCAGATGTATTTCTGACCAGCTGAGAGTCCCAGGTTTATGCACTGAGGCAGCACAGGGCTATGCGTTCCTGACTCTCAGGGGCATGAAAGATGTAGCCACAGCTTGGGGGCTGACCCAAGGCTTTGGCCCTTACCTTCAGCCCTGTTAGTCCCCACACTGACTTCCTGATTGGATCCTCTGGAGTCCCATCTGGAGACACTCAGCACACCCTGAACATACCCTGATCTTACCGCAGTCTTCCAACCCCAACCCCCAACACAGCTGTCATCATGCTACCCATGCTGTGTCAAAAGCAGAGTANGCAAGCCATNAGAAAAGTGCGTGTTGAACTGCAGCACGACACCACCCCATCTGAAGGAAGACTGCCCCCAAAACACAGATAATCACAAAAGTTGGCAAGAAAGGGAAACTGAGGCCACCCTGCACAGCCGGAGGGAACTTGTCGTGGTACAGTGCTGTGGAGAGCAGCCTGGTGGACGCTTAGATGGCTGGTCATGAAGAGGCGTGAGAGTGGCAGAATGGCATGTCTCCTCTGAGGTATTCACCAGACCACAGCAACAGCATATGNGGCTCAAGCACCATTCACAACTATAAGTGGAGGCAAAGTCCCGGCAGGTGGATGGGTGAGCATAGTTCAGCTTGTCCTCACAGCAGGTGGTCAACCAGCCACATAGGACCATGGCACCAACACACTCTACATCAGGGAAGCATCAGGGCAGTGAGAAACAGGATACCCACCCCATGCCACTAGTTCTACCCACAGGAAATACTCAGACAAAGCAGAGGCAGAAGCAGGGANATGCTACCATTCAAGCTGGGAGTTCAGGAGTGTCCACCATGAAAACATTCTGAAGTAATAAGGGTGATGACTCCACAACTGTATGAATGTACTAAGGCCACTGGACTCATGCAGGTGAACTCATGTAGCCTAATGTGGATGAACTGCATGAAATACAAATTGAATAAAAATGTCATAAGGGACCAANCTAGGCCCTCTGTATGTGTGTGACAGTTGTATAGCTTAGTCAGTTTGTAAGGCTCCTAGCACTGAGATCAGGACCTGTCCCTGGTGCTTAGCTGGCTTTGGAAACCTGCCCCCCATGCTGGATTACCTTGCCCAGCTTTTATGGGTGGGGGGAAGCTCAGGCCTACCTCAACTTGATGTGCCATGCTTTGTTCAAGCCCATGGGAGGCCTGCCCTTTTCTGAATGGAATCAGAAGAGGAGTGGATGGATGGGGAGGGGGGTAGATGGGGAGGGAAGGAGGGAATGGGAAGAGAGGAAGGAGGGGAAATTGTGGTCTGCATGTAAAATAAAGGAAAAATGTTAATTAAAAAAAAGAGACAGAGATGGCCAGCCAAACTAGTGGAGATGCATGAACAGTCAACCAATAGCTGAGGAGCCCCCAGGAGCCCTCTCCCAGAGACATATGGAAACAGATTCAGGTGCCAACCCGAGCCCCAGGAGCCCAGTTGTGAGAGAGGAAAAATTGTATGAGCAAGGGACATGGAGAAC